>CAJFCP010025958.1:0-17606 GCA_904066005.1 Synergus itoensis | reverse complement strand
TAAAGGATCCTATAAAGTGACCTATGCAGGTATCTTCATAGGATCCTGTGTAGGATTCTACGTGGATGTTACCTTCCAGGTCCCTAGGACAGTAAAAAAGTACCTTTACTGCTGAATAACACATACCTATGTGACGATTGTGACGTGCGTCGAGGAAAGGGGTCTAAGGCTGCAAAATTCGATTTTGAGGTTTTTACACTTTTGGATAGTTTTTGAGTTGCTCTTTTTAATGAAACCATAAAAAAAAAAACCGAGCATTACTTTTGCTAATAATTGGGTTGTTAGGTACGTGAGACCTATTAGGTCGCATCTATCCGCTCGACTTCGAACGCTCGCCCTGTAAAAGCTCCATTTGCAGCCTTAGACCCCTCCCAGCAAACACGGTTATATAACAGGTATATAACTGTTACGTAACATATTGTAACACGTTATATAGCAGGTGATCTACAGGTGACTCACCTGTGACGCAAAATGTCACACACTGTGTGATGAATTAGCTCTATAACAGCTCTATCACACTGTTACATAATAGCAATGTAAAATTTATGTAACAGAGTTATGCATAACTCTGCAAAATATTAATTAATCTCAGCTAAGTATCACATTTGTGTTGGCTCAAAAAAACATTATTTAGCTCAACAAAAAAACCTCAACAAAAAACTTTTGTGTTAATAGCAAAATATTTTATTGGCCCAAGAAAATTATTTTTTGTTACATATCTGATTATAATGTACTTATTATACACATCTTACAGAAAAACTACACAATAACGCCGTAATTGTTCACTTACGTAACCCTGCAACCAAATTGTTACAGATGATTCGTGTAACAAAGTTTCAGAATCAATGTTACAGTGCTGCTACATTAAAATTATGTAACAATGTTACATATATGTTATTAATATATGTATTTGTATATTATGTACGTACGACTTGCATAACCACACAGTCATGCCGTTACAGTTCACTTACATAACATTATCACAAATCTGTTATAGAGTATATGTGTAACAAAGTAACAAAATAAATGTTACATTGTTCTTCTGTAAAGCTTACGTCACACTTCTACACAGGGCCGTAGCTAGATTTGAATTTAAGGTAGGGCAGCAGTGTTTACAGGTAGGGCGGAAGTAAAAATTTTACTTAATCTGATCTAGTCAATCGATGTTCATCGTACCTGAATTGTGCGTGTGATTATGACAAACTGTAGTAAATTCGAAATTGTTTAGATTTCGCCACGCTTAGCATCCCGAGAAAAGAAAATTGTATTAAATTATCAAAAAAAATTGTTTCCCGCGATATTGTCTTAGTTGATGGCATATTTTAAGGCAGGGAATTGGTATTTTAAGGTAGGGCATTGCCCCACAATCCCCCCCCCCTAGCTACGGCCATGCTTCTACAAAATTGTTACATTTTTCTTCTTATGCAACTGTTACATCTTCACACCGTAACAGTGTTACATAACATTGTTAGCTTCCTGTTATAGAGCAAGTATATCACTGAACAATAACAATCGTTATATAACCAGAAATAAAAATGTCACCTGTTTGTTACGGAACCGTTACATAACGTGTTTGCTGGACTTTCCTCGGCGCACGTCACATATATGTATTGTAACGTGGTATTTCATACACTTACAAAAATCACTAATACTATAAATTCTCTAAAGTAAAATTCAAACATACAAGTCGAGTACGGAATCATACTCTTTTAATCTGATTGGGTGGTAATTTTACCATATTCATCAATCAGATGGACTCTGTAAACTAACTCCGAAACTCAACCAGACTGGGACATCTTTGTTAATTGGAATCTATTATTAATTCCAAGACTTTTTTGTTTTACTCGACTGTCATTTAACATTTTTGTGTTCTACGTAACAAACTGATTGTGAGGAGTTATCTGACCATTGACCGTATTAATTGATTGACAATTAAGAGCCTGTTGAGGCATATTTGGAAACAGATTGAAATTGGCTATTGAGGATTTAGGCGTGTGCCTTTTAATTAAAGTATATTGTCTCTAATAATTTCTCAGGTATGTCGGTCACTCTTTCCTTTCTGATTATATTATATTGTATTTCCGGATTCCACTTCGAAATCATTGTCTTCTTTCTATTATTCAATTTTGGAAATAATCATCATGATTGTATTAATCATTATTCAAATTTAAACATAATCTGCATTTTCACTAAATGGCGTGTTATGTAACACCAATCAAATATTTCAACCGCCATTTTGGGAACTTGACCGAACAATTAATGGTCACGCATTCAGTCGTTTATTGATTGATATTAGTAATTTTAAATGAGTTAAATTCTTATGAACCGTTATTGATTGTTTAGTTAATTTAATTGAATTTTTATATTCAAGAATAAAACTCTAATATTTTACTATGTCCTTTTGATGCTCTGAATTAGGAAAACCATTGTCGTGAACGACATAAATAATTGTAAGGGGCGTAACCCCATAATCATTCACGTTCTGAATAATAAATTGAATTGGTTATTAAATTATTTATTGAATTCTCACTAATACTTATTTGAAAAATAATTAAAGGTTATATTATATACATAATTACATATATATACAAACATGATACCGAAGCTTTATTGCAGTCCTATTAACTGCCTCGAATTTAAATTCCATGAAATCAGACTGTCGGCTGCAGAGGTGTAATTACAGCTTAATTGACGGTGATCAAGTGCCGCTTAATAGTCGTTAACTTTCAGTTACGGAAGAGTTGCCTCCTCAAATGCAATTCGCTCCTTTGAAACTACGTGTCCCGTAGACAAAAGAGTTCAGATACAAACATATCACAATCGTATTTTTCTTTTTGTTTGGAATCTACCTCAATCCATTCTTTTGTTACATTTAAACTTTTGCAATAAGGTAAATGTACAAGTAATCGCGACCTTAGTCCCAGAAATTGTAATGCCTTTTTATTACTTTTTGCATAAGTTTTAATGTATTATAATTGTTTTTTATATTTTACAATGTTTAAATTCAATGGGTTTTTGTAATTAAATTTCTTTTTGAAGGCATTTTTTCATATCATATATTCAAGTTCTGAACTACTTTCACGATTACTGGGACGTCTACCTTATATTAACATATTTTATAACACAAAGAATGAAATATTTGCAAAAAATTTCGAATATACAAAATATTTTGTAACATCCCTGAAAAATTCTTAAAGTATTATAAATAGTCTTATACTATATAAATAACTCTAATTTTATATTGAGGTCTTTAATAATCCTACCTCGTACTTTATAGAAGAGCTGGTTCTTGTAGGGCTATATGGAAGCTTTAAGCTTCAGTCGAGCTGGAGAGAAGGTTTGATCGAAAAGTATTTCTCATTTGGTCTTTCATTTGGTCTTAGGATTACGAAGCAATTCTTGAAAGGTGTGGGAACAGGGAACCTAGAGGAAAACCCTCAGCCCTTCCTTTAATATATATGTATATATATATATTTAGGCCAGCACGTACCAGCTTTAAAGATTCAGAATGATACTGATACGAGCCTCTAAACTTTTTACAATCTCATCTCATCAGAGTCTATGGTAATCTCTCCAATTTTTAATCTCTAGTTTTAACCTATCTTTACTATAATCAGGCTCTAATCTAACTTAAAAAACTAAGAGGATTACAAGAATTTAATAAGTTCGATTATTTTTTAATTTTTGTTATACATATATCTATACCCCCTATTTAATTTTGTTTTTCAAGAAGATAGAAAAGTGAAGATTGAAAGTCATAAGAGCGAACGGCGATTCGTAAGGATATACAAAAAGGTAGAAAGAGAATGAGAAGAAATTGAAAAGGAGATAGAAAGAGATAAACAAGAATAGACGGGAGATAGGTAGGCATATAGAAGTGAGGATTAAATTAAAAAGAGCGATTTGATTAACTAGGAGATATAAAAAGAGTAGTATAACAATTGGGGTACGGGACCACTTACTGACAGACACTTACAGTGCATTACCGAATCAGTGCATTTAACGTCGATAATATTACCGAAGATAATATTATCATAAGTCGGTAATGCAGATTTTTACCAAGTACCAAGGTAAAGGGAAATCACGATAAATGTAAATGGTAAAGGGGATCATGGTAAAGGGAAATTGTAAAGAGAAATGGTAAAGAGAAATCGTAAAGATAAAGGAAAATGATAAAGGGAAATAGTAATTGGAAAGCATGGAAAAAGGAAATGGTAAAAGGAAATGGTACATCGAACGCCACCCACAGATGCTGTGAGCGATCGCTCGTCTTTTACACGGAGAGAAGTATATAAAGCGTAAAAGTAACCGCTATTACCGTAATGGAGAGAAATTTTGGTAGTCACTCTGCAGTGCCTTTTGCGGTGCCCAACCGTGTCGTTACTGCTTACACCGTAACTATTACGCTATTACTGCGCTAACCAATACATTCTGGGAAAAAGGTAAAATTTTTGTCCTAAAATCATGCGGCTCTCGATAGACGCAACCTATGGGGATGGGCCTTTTTGGAAATGAAAGCTGGAGGGATTTAGAATATGGGAAAAATGATACCAAAAGGTCAAGGTCATCGTTTGACCTTCAAAACCTCGGGTCAAATCTTCAATTTTTGTTTTTTTTTTGTATTTTCATTTTTTTAAATGTATTTAAATGATGTATGCAGCAAATTATTAATACATTTCGAAAGGTTTCCACAAGACCTTTCCAAATCCATGCTCAAAAAAATTATTATTATCTATTATTATTATTATTATTATTATTATTATAATTATTATTATTATTTATTTTTAAAATTATTATTCCCATATTCTAAATCCCTCCAGCTTTCCTATTCTAAAAAGAAGAGTTCAAAAAAGGTCGAAAGTCGTAACACCTTTTCCGTAATCATGATTCGTTGATTGTGTATCGATAATGCTTTTCGACAATCGATAATTGCTGTTTCCGTAAGCCTGATTCGTCGTTTATGTATCGATAGTAATTTTCGACAATCGATACTTGGCTCTCGGAAATTTCCCGCGTTCATTATGTTTAGTATTGGGAAGTTACGTGTTGATGTCACTGTAAGTTTCTCATTATGTTCAGCGTTGGGAAGTGACGTTTCACTATATTTGGGAAGTCACTGTAAGTTTATACGAAAACTTACGTTTCACTTTATGTATTTTTATAATTAAATTTTCTTAGTAAACTTTTTCTCATTTATTTTTAATTATATTAATTAAAATAATTTTTATATGTAATATAAAATTATTCAGTTTATATTTACGTTAATTTTTTAAAAATTAAAAAAAAATGAGAAAATATATAAAATTAGACAAAATTTGATAACGTATATTTATATGATATTACATTTATGAAAAAAAAATTATAAATGTAAATATTTAGTAATAGATAAACGAACATTAAAAATTTATATTCAATTTTATAAATTAAAAAAATTATATATCAATAATAAGTAGCGTTGCAGAGAAAAAAAAATGTCGGTAAAGTTAAAAATTGGGTTAGTATTAAATGGATTTAAATAAAAATTTATCATATAAAAAAAAAAAATAAAAAGTCGCAAAAATGTTATGAAGAAAGAGTGGTATTAATGTAACAAAAAGTATTACAGAAAAAATGTGATTAAGGTAGTTAATTTTATATATAAATAAAAGAAGATAAATAATTTTAATTTAGTTTTAACAAGTGGGAAAAAAAATTGAAATTAATATTAGGATCATTGTAAAATAAGAAAAATTTAAATAAAAATTAGCATATAAACAATAAAATTTAAGTTTATTAAAGAAAAAAAGGTTTATAAATGAAAAAAATTATTATTATTATTAAATTAAAAACAAGGAAATGTTAAAAAAAAATAAAATAAAATGCGCGCGCGTTAGCGCGCGTACGGTCTAGTCATTACCAAATGGCCCATCTCCATAGGTTGCGTCTATCGAGAGCTGCATGATTTTAGGACAAAACTTTTACCTTTTTCCCAGAGTGCGATATGAGTACTGCTCACTGCAGGCGTAGAGGGATGCAGGTTCAAAGTTGTACTTAACTAATACGGTGTTAGCAGTAGCCATTATGGTTTACTTCTCTCCGTGTAGCTCTGCTAGCGAGCGAGTCGTTAGCGAGACTGCGCGTCATGCGTGTTAGGGATGGCAAAAGTATCGATACTAACGATATATATCGATACACCACCAGTATCGATAAGTATCGATACATTTTTTGCTTAACGATATATATCGATATTTTCATCTCCCATTCTCCATTGGTGGTGTAAGTGTATATGTGTAAATGTGTTAAGGTGATTTGTATCTCGGATTTGTCTCGGATTACGGTTCTCTAATAATTCAGAGGGGAGGGGGAAGATATCGATATGTATCGATATGTATCGATACATTGTCAGAAAATATCGATACATATCGATACGTTTTTTTTCGATATTTACCATCACTAATGCGTGTCTAGCGTGATTCTGGGCGAACTACTTTCGGATCGATATTCTCCCTCTCCTTAGTCTGACTGTAATGTGCTGGTAAGCGTTTCTTGGTTGGCCTTTCGTCGTACTGCACTATGCCGGTAAGCGCAGCTAGGTTTGCCTACGCTCAGGCGCATTTCTGCAACGGTATATCCAATATCCATACCGTTACAAGTTTTGCCTTTTTTTTATTTTATGTGTTTAAAATACATATTTTAGTATATATTGAAAATTAGAAAAACGTATTTCCGAGATTTTAAAAAAGAGAAAAATAAGGGAGGAAAGAAAACTCGTTGCAAAAAGGTCTCGTATGTAATATACATGACAATTATGTAATAATTTTGTAAAAATTTACGATGAATATGGCCGAATAAAAAAGTCGGAAAAATGAAGTTCTGCACTTTGAAAGGTAAATTATCAGCCAGAGTATCACTGGATAGAGAAGGTTATTAAATGCGATGTCAAAGGTATGAATTCGCACGCGGTATTCAACGATTTACGACCGGTTAGCCGCCTAATTGAGAAAACCCAGAGAGTTTCCGGTTTTGTCGAGGGAAAACACGAGCTTCCCAGTTACCACCCTCGTTGCGTGGTGCATAGTCGCTCCTAACAACGGAAAATTAATTGCTTTAATTTCCGAGACATGATTAATCACAATTAACAACTCTGCTACAAGAACCCACTGAGTTTCCGAAAGAGACGAATAAAAAGAACGTAACGATAAAAAAAAAGTGGAGAAAGTGACAATCTCATTTAACATCTAATTGAACGACTCGATTCGGTATAAAAAATGTAGAAATTGCAGAGAAGATGGAAAAAGAAGTTGTAAAGTAATGTAAAGTAATAATACCTAGTGCAGCATCCAAAACAATGTTTTTCGCAAATTAAGAGATTGCAATAATGGCCTTAATGTTTCCTGGTATCCGACGCGAATGAAATGAAGCGGCCCTGAGGGCGAAATTACTTTGCCACTTTCCGCGGTTATTTATCGCCTCCTTATTACCACCAAGCAAGTTTTCAACCCCAAACTGCCTCACACCATCAACGGCCGTTTAACGATGTCGTGCTTCTCTGACTTCTTCCCCAGCTAATTTATAAGACTCGATTCCCTTTGCAAATTCTTTAAATGATTTATTTTCTCTTGTAGATAATAATTAAGTGAGGTATATTTCAAAAAAGGCGTAAGAGATTAAACGAAAATAAGTCTCTCTGTGTGTATATGTGGTTAATTTCACCTCCAAACTTGTTATAAGACAAAAAAACTCAACAATAAAATTTACAAATACACAATGCTTTGTTCTCAGATTTCTTTCCAAAAATTACTAGAAAATGATAATGTGTGATACGAAAAAAAATTTTCATTTTCACATCTGTCCTGGACCATTGCTTAATTTCACCCCCAAACTCGTTATAAGACAACAATCACTGTACCTGTATGTTTTTGAGGTCAGTGAATCATAATCCGGGGTCAGTTTGTCTCCATCAGGTCGAAATAAAGGTCAACTGAAGGTCAAAGTGAGAAGACTATTGGATCGGAGAAAAACACTTTTTTAAGACGTTTTTAGGTTCGCTAAATCTGATTCCGTGGTTATTTCAACCCCATGAGGTTAGAATAAAGGTCATGCCAAGGATATTGTCACCCTCTCCACCGATGTGGTAAAAATGACTCCATATTCGGATTTATAGCGACCCCAAAAACGTCTAAAAGTAGTGATTCATGTCAATTCAATTGTTTTTTCTCATTTTGACCTTCCCTTAACCTTCGTCCCAACCCTATGGGGTAAAAATGACCCCGGAGTCGGATTTAGCAATTCCAAAAATGTTTTAAAGTAATGGTTCACGCCGATTCAATTTTTTTTCTCATTTTAACCTTCACTTGACCTTGATAGGCATAGTGGTTTAGCTCGGGTTGCAGAAAAATTTTTTTTACACATATGTACAAAACTTTCGTTTGCCCACCTTTTACAGACACCGAAAATGACCGATTCCGCACTCTCCACAAAAGCAGTGAGCAAAATCTCCAACATCAATTAGCAAAATGATGTCACTGGTTAGCAAAATGGTTTTCACGGTCATAAAAATATTTTGGCCATATAGCGATGTTGCTGTTGGGTGATGGCATTCTGCCATCTTAAAGTTTCTCTTCTGCGTTTCATACCGGGTCTGCTACTGAACTCATTAGTAAGATGAACCCTGTCTACTCATCATTGTGGACGCACCCTGCCTTATTCGCATGGAGAGGAGATTTTTCCGGTGCCGGGAATTAAACCCGGGTCGCCTTGCTTCTCAGCGTTGGGTGTTGTCGCTGAGCCATGCCATTGAGACGATGGTGATGGCGTAGTGATGGTAGGGAGGACATAGCTACTGTCACTTGGCTATTCCCTACAGTACTCCTTCCCGAGTGACGTGGTTGGTCGCTGAAGGAGTTCAGTGGAAACCAAGGAACGAAACTTTTTGGAACATCCCGATGATGCGACTGGTCGAAGACACTGGTGAAAAAAGGATGCTGTGCTAAATAACACATCCGTGTTTACAGCATCGTTCGAATTTACCATCGAGAATTCGGTGCGTGCCGCCCGCGCCGCGGCCACGAAACTCGCGTGCCGTCCGCGTACTCGCAGACGGTACGCACGGTTTTATTCTTGTTTACACAGTTTTGATGCATTTGCAATTCTATTAAAAATGTCTACGCAAATGCAGACAAAAAAAAACGAAGACAATCGTTTAATCCAAAAACAACAGAGACCGATGAAAGAAGTTTTAGTGCATCCCGGAAGAAATTAAAGCTGGGTGATAAGGTAAATGTGCCAGTTGATCATTCGGTCGAATATAGGATCGTCAATTTTCTCTTAGTATTCACGACTCTTTCGCAGCACGTTAAGTGCAAATCTTGTGACGGTGATGTAAAATTTGCAGCTACTGAATCGCGGAGACTTGGCTTCAAAATTGCAATAACTTGTGACAACTGTGAGTAGTGAAAAATCAATTCCTGCTCTATAGTGAAACATTCCTATGAAGTGAACAGACGTTTCATTTTAACAATGAGATTGCTAGGCTTGGGAGCAGCGGAATGTACGAAATTTTGTGGACTTATGGACTTGCCGCCGTTTTTGGCTCAAATCACTTATGACATTATCGTGAAACACATTTGTACTACTGTGAAACAGGTGTTTGATCAATTCACGAAACAAGCTGTTCGGAGTTGCTTCTTTAATCGGATATTATACAGGCAAGATTGTCGATCTCAGGGTAAAATCTGCGTTCTACAAATTGTGTCAAGTGTGGGAAAATAAAAAAGATGAAACCTATTATGAAACGTGTAAGGAAATCGATCAATCTGTGTGCAGAAAAAAGAGTGCATCGGACATGTACAAAAAAGGATGGGCACTCGATTGCGTCAAATTAAAAGAATAAATAAACACCTGGAGGTGTTGTACCAGTTGAGATTGCTGCTTACTCTTCAGCCTGAATTTTCAACGAAGAAAATGTCGCAATCTTGAAAATTTTTGAAGCATTAGGGATCCCCTGTGGCCCTCAAGTCCATGCATTTATCGAGAAAGCGGACGAGAAGCGTGTGACGCTCGCCGAGCAGCGCGCTCAAGAGGCAACCAGAGAGAAAATAATGACTCGTAGGCAACATCAAGTCGACGTCCTGGAGGTGGCTGCAGATGCAGAAGGGACACTTTACGGCCCCGGAATAGATGACTCTATATAAGTCCTCAAATTTTATTTTAACTGTGAAAAACAAGTAATCGAAACTTTAAACGCGATTATCTCGGAATGTGATTTTTCAAAAAGGGCCGTTGCGGTGTCCACGATTTCTCAAAAACCATGTCACCTATCAATCTAATTTTTTTCAGGCTACTTTATAACAATATTATCTCATACTTGGACGAAGGAATTCCCATTTGAAAGAAAACTTTTTTTTTGGGACTGAAAAAACTGAATTTTTAGAACCCTAAAAATCGATTTTTTCAGAAAATTCATCACCATTTTTGCAAAAATACTTATTTCGACAAATCCTTCGTCCAAGTAGAGTAAAATTATATAAACTAAAGAAAGCTCTTGGTTAAATTGATTGAAGGTGATCCATTTTCGACTTATTATGGACACCGCGAAGGGTGTTTGAAAAAAGGTGGTTTGGCTCAACGGGCGTAGTGCCTACAAATGTCAATATTTTTCATTCAAATTTGGGATAAAATATCTTCAAACATGTACAAATAGATGCGTAGTGGTTTGTTCTTAAAAAAATTTACCGTCTTTTCCAAAAAAATTCGTGAAAGAAACCTTTTTTTTTCAATAATAAGTGTATATAACCCCTTAAGAGAAATATTATTTCTCAGTTTTTGAGTAAAATCATTTAATTTAAGAGATATATTATTTCCGACAAGTCTTCCAAAAATCGTTGCGTCGACGATTCGCTTTTGTTTTTCGACGAATTCAGGCGGCCTGAAAACAAATGACGAGTCCTCCCCACCGTTTTCATAAATGGGAAGCGGATTTTTCTAGAAGATCGACGAGTGTCGTCGTCGACGATTTCAGTAGGATATTAGTGAGCAATCGACCAGGGTCACGCTCTCGGTGCTCGTTTTTCGCCGCGCTCTAAACTACCTATGTTATATCGACCACGTCAACTCTAAATAAACTCGTTTTACTTTCCAGTTTAAATTCGAAGTGTTTTCTTTCTTTTTTCGGTCTCTTTATCTTTTCAGCGGACTCATTGAGGTTCTTCGAACCTGTCACCATCGAGGAATATTTCTCCAAGGATCCAGTGTTCTCCAGTTTGTGTCGTTGACGTGCGGGTCGCAATTTCTCGCGGTTTTCGTGTGCCAGTACGCGTTCTTAATTTCTAGTTCCGTTTTCGTTTTTATTTTATTTTTTTTAACAATTGTGTCGACCGGTTATCTCTCCCCAGAGGAGTGACCGCCGATCACAATCGCGCGGGTCGCAGGGTACTGATTTGTCTGTGACCTTCGATCGTCTTCTCGCGTTCGCGTCGCGAACACTTAGTACTCCCGGTTTCATGATCGGTATTTTGACCTCTCGTTTTCGGATTTAGGTTGATGAATACGGCCACCCCTACACCTCGCAAACGTAGCAGAAAGCCTCAGAAACGCCTGAACTGAAGGCGTCACGAAAGCCAGAGATGCAAGCTTCTCGCGTCCCAGGAAACCCATAAATCGATTGACATAATAAGTTTTTTGAAATTGCAAAATTTTTGAAGATTTGTTCAAATAATTTCGTGTAAATAATTGGAAATGCAAAAGGAAAAAAACACGAGTATTTTTTTTTCATTTGGACAGTGATCCGGTAGTATTTGGCTTGGGTAATAAAATGGGTTGAAAAAAAACCCGTGTGGAAATGTGCCCAGATTAGCCCATACTATAATTGGGCGCCAATGTATACCCAACTGGGTAGCCCAAATATGAAAAAAATTAAAAAGATTCGATTGTTTTCATTATATAATTAAATAAATGCAAAGTGTGATTAATACTGCACTTTTTTCAATAATTCATATTCCTGAATTATTAAACCTAAAGTTTCTAGAGCCAGTCACTGTTTAGTTTATACTTAAGTTTTTATCTTATAGCTTAGAAGCGACGAAGAATAATTAAATTTAAGATTTGATATCAATTGGTTCATGTTTTAAATATGTTTAATTATAGTTAATCCATAATTTGTTCATTTGTTAAATATATCGATCCGTTCATATGTAAAGATTAAAAAAAAGCAATAAATCTTGTTTGTGCAAAAACAAGTTTTCTTTGTAATATACTTAACATAAAGATTAACCAATTTTAATATTTTATTGTTAATTGGTCAGTCCACATTCAGCCCAAATAATAACTGGGTAGAAAAAATATTTCCCAACTTGGGCCCAACTAGTTTCCCCTAATATGGGTTTTAGTTGGTATGAGCGTTACAACCCAAAATGGGCCCCATTTAGAGATCCCACTTGGGCCCCAGTTGGTATTTGGGAAAACTATCTGGAACCCAGTCTGGCCCCAGTTGATGTTTCCACACGGGAACGTACAAACTTTAGACTTGATTTTCTCATGAACTACGGGGTAGAAAAAATTTTTTGACCATGGGAATGGATTCCTTGGATCATTAGCTTTAAGAATATATGCTCAAAACTTAAAAAAAATTGGATTAACTTGTTCAAAAATGAAAAAAAACGAAAATTTTTTGAAAAATTCAATTTTTGAAGGTCATTCTGAAGGTCAATATTATTTATTCACCAAACGAAACTATTTTTCCTGAATTACACATTAATTCATCTACAAAATGCCGTTGGATTCATTTTTCTATCTCTTGTTGTTCTTGAGATATTAGATTTTGACAAAAAAAAAAGTCCATTTTCCACACTGTGCGGCGGTAACAGAACTTTAAGGGACTCAGGAGAGTCCGGATAGGGACGTCCTTTGGATCTCCTTGGTGGGTTCCCCGGATTCATTCTCCACACCACTACGGAGAATTCTGCTCGACGTTCGTCGCGCGCTCTTTTAATTTAATTATTCGTGATTAAATTAAACCCCCCCCCCCTTATATCAAGTATGGTTCTTTAATTATGGTTTCAATTTCTAAAAAAACTACCGCATTTATAGTTGTACAGTATTATATTAAAAATCGGTTAATTAATTATTAAATTCATTTATTAATTAGTCGTAATAAATTAGTTAATTTTTTGTTTTAAATATTACTATAAAACTACTTTTTTAAAACCAAGCTTTTCGATATATTTCAAGTTTAGACTCGTGATAAAATGATCATTAATGAAATGAAATTCAAATGAGCACGCGCAAATATCGATTGCTGAAAAGCACTATCGATACTTACGCGACGACGAATCAGATTGCCGGAAAAGGCGTTAGGTTTTTTCGACTTCGATTTCATCATCTTTTTAGAATAAGATAATTTGCAGAAAAATTTGATCTAATTAATTTTTATGGTAGACAAAACAGCTTTCGAAATGCTGGAAATTAAAATAAAATCCTATTCTAAAAAGATTATACGTATCGAATATCGAAAAGTGTAACGCTGACATGCGTGGACCCGATTCCTTATTGGTACGTTTCAAGCACTACGTTGCACTTACCTAATACGCGGTACCCAGTCCCCGTTGTTATCTATAATAGCTATAATATTATCAATAATAGCATCTTTTTGGCATGCTTGCCACCAGATTTTGAGCATACTGTGCAGGTAAAGAGCGCCAGATCTCCTTGATCTTGCGAGATACATAGCTGTGTCAGTGTGAAGACACGTTTTCCTGCAAGCCTCCCCTTGATGTAACCCCAAACGTTTTCAATCGGTTTGGCATCTGGAGAGTATGATGGCCAGTCCATCGTCTCGATACCATTTTCAGCTTTCCATTCTTGACAGAGAAGGAAATCTACTCGGCACGATGGTTCGCGTTAAACTGAGATGAAACAAATATTGCGACGTAGTGCTCGACACGTACTTTCAGGCCCAAAAAGAATTCAGTTGATTAAGCTTAAACTGTAAAAAAAATCGCGTACCCGTTCTTGTTGAACAGATGGTAATAGAAATTTTATAATATAATAGTTATAATATAATGTTATATAATTGGCAAAGAGCCTCGAAGATATCGATCCAGGATAAATAACAGACATCAGATTTGAACAATTCTGATAGTGATTATATTCCTAATACCTAAAACATTGTATTTTTCCTAAAAATTTTACGAGGGTCATTTCAATAGAAATGCACAATAATTTTTTTCGAACACTTACAAAACATATTACGCGATATGTTACTATAGTCCTTCTATGTAGTCTCCGTGCTTCTGAATGATGGCATCCCAAAGTTTAGGAAGATCATTAATTCAACTTAAGTCATCTTTATGTTGTATACGGTGGGTAACGACTACAGAAAGCTCCTCCAGAGACGAAAATCCTTTCTTCTGGTAAACGAAATGAGTTAAATTGAAGCAGAGAAGAAGACATTCAAGAAGATAAGTTTAGAACTTGGCGAGAACAAAATTGAAACAAATAGCAGTAAATTTCAATTGACAAGGAAATAAAAAGAGATAAATGATGATAGGGGAGAGATTGAAAGGGATAGAAAAGTGGGATTAAAAGAGATGGAGATGGAGTGGATTGATATGGAGATAGAAAGATATAGGCGGAGATAGACAAAAGATAAACTATCTGTGAATCCGATCTCGGGTGTTCCATAGAACTATATTTAAATTTTTTGTGCTAATTTTTTGAGCACTTTGCTTCGTCATTATGATGAAGTTGCAAATGAATTTGCTTCCTCATAGAGGAAGCATTAACGATTTTCTTAAATATTAAAAATATATATAATTCTTTTTTCTCGAAACAAAGAATCTTTCGACCTCATCATTCATAGATTCCTTGCGTCGAGACGATTCGATTGACATGTACGATTAGTATTTTTATTTGAACTAATATATGAAAAATTAAAAATTTTCAAAATTACGAATAATCATAATTTCATTAATATTCAATTAAAAATACGAATCCTGCAGTTCAATCGGTTCGTCTCGACGTAAGAAATCTTTCTTTCCTTTACATAAGCTTTGAATTTTGATTATTTGAGAAGTTATTGTCGAAAAATCAATTAAAAAAAAAATTCTAAATGTACATAAAAATTTTAAAATTCAGTATTTTGAAAAATCCTTGGGCACGTTTTGAGATATTGGTGGTGCCAATATACCTCATAAATTTCGGATGGAGTTCCGAAAAGGGTAAACCTCTGATTTTCTTGAGACTCCGTATATTTATGTATTTTGACGCGCTAATTACGAAAATTATAATGAAAATTGGCGACTAGGCATTTTTCATGGTGAAACCATGAAAAAACCATGAAAATCATTGTTTTTTGCGATTATCTCAGCTAATATGCAAAATAAAAAAAAATGTCTCAAACAAAAGTTGTAGACCTCATCGAAATACACATTTCCCTTAACCATTCCCTTTACCATTCCCTTTGCCATTTTCCTTTACCATTCCTTTTGCCATTTCCTTTTACCACTCCCTTTGCCATTTGCCTTTTACCATTCCCTTTACCATTCTCTTTGCCACTCCTTTATAATCTAGGTCGGTTATTACTAAAGAAGGATGGGACACGGGAACTATCTGGGGAGGAGTTGAAATCAACAACTACACATTCTAAATATAAAATAATAAGGGTTTATTACCGAGTAACAATAGTGGGTGGCTCCAGCCAGAATCAAACACAAAATAGCAAGTGCTCTAGCGCAGTAAAAAGATATCGAGATACAATCTCCTTTGCCTAAATTTGGTGTGGCGAGAACAACTCAACTTGAACGCCAACAGACAGACAGACTCGCGAAAGATGCTTTTTTCAAGCTAGCCACGGAGAGAGAGAGCGTGGTGGCCGACCGACGATTCGCAGCACCGCTGCTCGCCGGTTCGAGCCCCCGTCCCTATGCCTGTACGCAGGCAAACCAAGTAAGAGCCATGTTACACCTTTTGCCATTAACCTTTACCATTCCCTTTGCCATTTCCGTCTGTCATTTCCTTTTATCATTGCCTTTTACCATTCCCTTTTACCATTCCCTTTGCTATTCTCTTTTACCATTCCCTTTGCAATTCCCTTTGCCATTTCCGTCTGTCATTTCCTTTTATCATTGCCTTTTGCCATTCCCTTTTACCATTCCCTTTGCTATTCTCTTTTACCATTCCCTTTGCAATTCTCTTTGCCATTTCCTTCTGTCATTTCCCTTTACCATTTCCTTTGCCATTCCCTATTACCATTCCCTTTTCCATTCCCTTTTATAATTCCCTTTGCCATTTCCCTTTTATCATTCCCTTTACTATTCCCTTTGCCATTGCTTTTACTATTCTCTTTTACTATTCCCTTTGCCATTCCCTTTTTCCGTTTCCTTTTATCATTCCCTTTGCCATTTCCCTTTTACCATTCCCTTTTACCGTTCCCTTTGCCATTCCCTTTTTCCGTTTCCTTTTATCATTCCCTTTGCCATTTCCCTTTTACCATTCCCTTTTACCGTTCCCTTTGCCATTCCCTTTTACCATTCCCTTCATAATAATTTTCTTTTACAATGATTTCCATTGAGAATGTGAAGACCCGTGGTATACATATGAGATTTTTTAAAATGAAAATCAATATATTTGATTTTCTCGAAAACTATCACTCGAAGAAAAAAATGTTACAAACAAAAAATATGTATCTCGATGAGGTCTACAACTTTCGTTTGAGACATTTTTTTTATTTTACGTATTAGCTGAGATAATTGAAAAAAACCATGATTTTTATGGTTTTTTCATGGTTTCACCATGAAAAATGCCTAGTCGCCAATGTTCACTATCATTTTCGTAATCAGCGCATCAAAATACATAAGTATACGGAGTCTCAAGAAAATCAGAGGTTTACGCTTTTCGGAACTTTATCCTCCGTATTTCTGAATGAAGGCATCCCAATGTTTAGGAAGATCTTCAGTTCCACTTAAGTCATCTCCTTTATTTTACTGTCGTTATCCCTGTTGGAAGTAAAGAGATAGAAATCGTATCCCTTTCTATCTCCTTCTATTTCTAAGACAGAAAGGGATAACGATTTTTTATCCCTTTCTATCTCTCGCCTATCCTCTCTATCTCTTTCTACCTCTATTTCAATCTACATTCACGCTTATCTCTTTGAATCTCCTCTTTTCTATACCTTTCTATTTCTTGTTTATCTCCGCCTATATCTTTCTATCTCTTGTCTATCTCCGTCTATCTCTTTCTATCTTCATCTCAATTCATATCAACACCTATCTCTTTGAATGTCCACTTCTCTATCTCTTTCTAACTTTCGTCCATCCTTGTTTGTCTCTTTCTATCTCGTTGTCAATCACCGTTCTCTTCTATCTCTTCCAATCCCCACTTCTCTATCTCTTTCTTTCTCTGTATGTATATACCTGTCTATCCCTTTCTATCTTCATGTCAATCTTAATTCGCTTTTATTTCTTTTAATCTTCAGTTACATTTTCCAATATTTTTAAAATGGTTTAATTAAACTTTCCTCACTTGATAAATGTCTAATACAACATTCTAATCAATTGTCAGGATGTGTGTGTGTGTGTGTGTGTGTATGTCGCCGTTTTTTGTCGCCGTCGCCCTATTAACTTAAAGACAGT
>CAJFCP010025957.1:229049-245444 GCA_904066005.1 Synergus itoensis | reverse complement strand
AGTGAAAGTTTCAATGTTTCAATGAAACGTTTCATTGCTCACAACCCTATTTTGGAGTTTGAATTATTGAATTACTGATTACATCAATCAGACAAAATGGTAAGTAACGTTAATAAATTGTAGAATTAATTATTGATATTTAATAATTTTAATAAAGAATTTTTAGACTCTCATTCTTAGAAAAAACGATAAGTTGACCATTTAAAGGTTATGACTGTCAATTCTTAGATGACAATGCATCTTTTTTCCATCAAAATTGCTGTTTAATCCTCGGAAAAATAAAATTGTTACTATTTTTTGCAACCCTGTTTTTATTCTAAACCCTTAATTTTGAAAATATACTAAGAGAAGGGAACTACTTTTACTTTTTGAAATTTGTAGTTTTGTCTTTGTATTGAGGTTAGAAAATAACAATTTTACAATTTTACCTCTTTTTTTTTTGTATAATTACTCGGATTTTATAGTATTTTCAATTGATAAAGTGTAACATTTAATTAGACAGGACTTATTTTAATATATAAGAAATGAAAAAAATATAAATTAATTAAATAAAATTTATATTTATTTAAGTTCAAAGACATTAAATAAAAATTAAGGTTGGATTTTGTTAATTAGAATTGTAAAAAATACCAAGAGATTTTTTTTAATTTTAAAGGATTTCGTGGAATTTAAACGAAATTCTCTTAAAATTTACAGGAATTTTCAGTAATTCTATTTAAATTCTTTAAATTCCACGAATATGCTTCAAATTTCTTTTTAAAAAGAATTTTTAAAAGATTTTCGAGAATTTAAAGAATTTCAAGAGATTTTTATGAATAAAATTAATTTTGTGGAATTTTTAGGGCTACCAAAAGATTTTGCGAAATTTTCAGAGATAAAATTTTCTTTTTTTAGAAATTATTAAGATTTTCGCAGAATTTAAGAGAATGTTAGGAATTTCAAAAGTTTTCGTGGATTTTTAAAAGATTTCAAGGGGTTTTTAGAAATTTTAATTGATCTTATGGAATTCTTTATTTAAAATTTTTTTAGGCATTTTATAGGTTTGTATATAGAATTTAAAGGATTTTAAGAGATTTTTATGAATTTCAAAAGTTTTCGTGGATTTTTAAAAGATTTCAAGAGATTTTAGGATATTTAAGCCATCTTATTAAATTCTTTATTTTAAATGTTTTTTAAAGGAATTTTAAAAGATTTTGTAGAATTTCAGGAATTTAAGAAGATTTTTATAATTTTAATGAAATTTCGTAGATATTTGAACTTTTTACAGAATTTGAGAAAATTTAAGATTTAAAAAAAAATTATAAAAGAATTTAAAAAGTTTTCGGATAATTTAAAGGATTTTAAGATACTTTGAAGAATTTAATATGTTTTCATCGATTTTTTAAATATTTCAGGAGACTTTTGGAAATTTTAAAGTATTTTGTAATCTTTTATTAAATATGTCAAGAAATATTGAAAGATTACAAGTGATGTTAGGGAATTTGAAGGGATTTCAAGAAATTTATGGAATTTTGTGGAGTTGTAAAGGACAACAAAAGATTTTTTTAATTTTAAAGGATTTCGTGGAATTTAAAAGAATTTCTCTAAAATTCTTTAATATCATTTAAAATCCCGTGAAATACTAAAAAATATTTTTGGATTACTCGAAAATCTTCACATTACTTTGAATTTTTTTAAATTCCTTAAAATCATTTAATATCTCTTGAACTAAAATTTTTTATTATTATTATTATTATTATTATTGAATTAAATTAAAAATCCCTTTAAATTCTCTAAAATCACTTGAAATATTTTTAAATATTTTTAAATTACTTGAAAATCTTGAAACTCTTCCGAATTATTTAGAAATTCTTATCGCTCTTGAAATTCTTTCTGATGTCTTAATATCTTTGAGATTTTGTGAAATCTCTTAAAGAGATAATTTTGCTTTAAATTTCGAGATTGCAACAATCTATTTTCGATATAATCACAACCTCTCTTTTAAGATAGTATTATAGAATATAAAATTCAATTTAAAACATTCCAAACTGAAGATTAATTCATGAATTTATTTTCCAGAGTATCCTCACCTACAATGGAGGTGCCATGATAGCAATGAAGGGAAAGAATTGCGTAGCAATTGCCGCGGATCGAAGATTCGGAATTCAGCTCCAGACTTTGGCGACCGATATGCAAAAGATCTACGAAATGGGTCCACACATGTATGTCGGACTTCCTGGCCTCGTAACTGACAGTCAAACCGTCATGGAAAGACTGCGTTTTAGACTTAATTTATACGAACTAAAAGAGAACAGAAGAATCCATCCGAAAACTTTTGCTTCGATGGTTTCTAATCTACTCTATGAAAGGAGATTTGGTCCTTATTTCGTCGAACCCATGATTGCTGGACTGGATCCAGTCACTTTTGAACCTTTTGTCTGCAACATGGATCTGATTGGTTGCATTAATGAGCCAAATGACTTTGTTGTTGGAGGCGGATGCTCGGAGCAGCTCTACGGAATGTGCGAAGCTCTTTACGAACCAAATTTGGAACCTGATGACCTTTTTGAAACCATCAGCCAGGCTTTGGTCAACGCCTGTGATCGAGATGCTGCTTCCGGTTGGGGAGCAATTGTCCACGTTATGTAAGGACTTTTATTAAGCAGGAGAACAAGAATCAGGGAAATGCGAGTAGCTGTCAGGGAAAATAGAAATTGACATCTATGCTAACTATGTTATTTTTGTCGTATTACTTATATAACTTTTATAGTTTATTTTAACAGATTTTAGAAGCTTTTAAAGGATTTCGAAGGATTATAAAGAATTTCCAGGCATTCTTTGGGATTCTAATAATTTCAAGAGATTTTCAACAATCTTAAGGAATTTTAAGAGATTTCTAGGAATTTAAAGGGATTACAAGAGATTTTTATGATATTTAAAAGCTTTCATGGAATTTTAAAGGATTTCATGAAATTTTTGAGGATTCAAAATTTGAAGGATTTTAAGAGATTTTAATGTTCCTCATTGAATTTTAAATGATTTCACGAGATTTTTATGACTTGTAAAAGATTTTTTTACATATTTTAAATGATTTTAAAGTTTTTCGTAGAATTGTAAAGGATTTTAAGAAACTCGTAAGAATTTTAAGAAATTTTGACATTTTTAAAATGATTTCAAAAACTTTTAATATTCCTCGTGGAATTTTTTAAAATTTCAAAATTTATTTTTGATTTTTAAAAGATTTTGTGAGATTTTTGTCTCCAAGAATTTTTATTTACAGATTAAAAATTATAACATTTTTAAAGTTACGATTATTATTTACGATTTGAAAATTAGTTAATGAAAATTACCTATTTAAATTGTGATTTTTAATTTAAAAATTATTTAATCTTATCCTTAGGAATTTATTATTAATGTCTGTATTTTAATTTTTGTTGCAGAGAAAAAGACAAGGTTACAACTAGGATGGTGAAGACTCGAATGGATTAAGAATTTTATATTCCAATTACTTTAATTACGTCTTATATTTTGAAAAATAAAAATGTTCTACCCGATTTTTGGATTTTTTTTAATCAACGAAAAGATTTTACAAAAATTATTCTAACTTTCGAATTCCGCTGAGAACTTAAAAAGAGTTTTAAAAATAAATAAAATATACTTGAATAAATAAACTTGGATTCAACAGCTATAAGAAAAATTCAAAATTTTCAAAGACGTCCAAATAAATAAATTCTAGCCGTCTATAAATCGATATAATGACTTAATTGCCTCTGTCGCCTCTGAACTTAAATGAAAGTTGAAAGATTACAGAAATCAACCCCTTTTGTTTCCATAGCAACCAACTTCCTGCAATCTAAATTAAATTTTTTCCCGAGTAGAACTGAACCTATATAACGACGAAAAACTTGTTCTTTGTAGTCTAAAATAAGTTATTTAATTATTTAATTAGATAATAATTGTTTAATGATAATATTAAATAATAGAATATAGAATAATGAACACAATGGTTAATATAGTGCATCCGAAATTGATATCAAAGCCACCAGTTTGTTCAAAAAAGTTAAAACCGACCGAACTAAATTTAAAGAACCTCGAAAGTGATGATAATCTGACAATGGAAATGTTTAAAACCATCCAAAAGGAATTAACGAAACCAGCTAACGACTGCAATCAAAATGTGATTGAACCGAATTCTTGTTCTTTCGAACAACTTTGTACGATGATTAATGACCTGGAACAAAATATGAGTGATCGGTCCTCAATTTTAAACAAAGAGAATTTAGAAACTGTGCCTCTTAAATATCAAACTCAAGTAAGTATTGTTTTTTTAATTATTTTTATTTAAAGCCGAATTTAAGAAATTAAAATTTCTAAAATTTATCTTTTTTAGGTCCAACCAGAGAAAGATATTTCCGTTAATATTTGCAGTTCCAGTGGAAGGACTTACGACGATATTATGGATTTTTTGGGAACACTCGAACAAGAAGTTCCAAAATATGGTCAGAAATTTTTTTTATTAAAAAAAAAATAGAGGTCGATTTATTACGGGATGGTTTCTCTTTTTTTTACGATTTTTGGACCATTTTTTAAATCTGGTGTACATGAAATCTTCAAAATTCATCAAATTTCTTTTTAAATTTCACGAAATCTTATAAAATTAGACGAATTTCTTTTAAAATATTTTGAAACTCGTTGAAATTACAATACGAAAATTAAAATTTCTAAAATTATTTGGAAATCCTTTAATATTAAGCAATTTTTAATTTTTGAAAATTTTCGTTACTTTTATAAAAAAATATAAACAATTTTTATACTTGTATAAATAATCCTATTATAATTGAAAATGTAGCTTTAAAAAATTGAAATAGAAATTTGAAACAGAAAAATTTCGAATAAAAATATTAACTTTAAAAATGTTACTGTTTTGAATTTAAAACTTTTGGAAATAACATTTCAGTAAGTTTTAATGTTTTAAAGTTCTAAATTTAAAGTTTAAATGTGTGTTAAATGTTTAAAATATTGCGAGGAATTAAAAAGAGAATTTTTGGGATTACGAGGAATTTCAAAAGATTTCAGGAGATTCCAAGAATTTTAAGGGATTAGAAAAATTCAAAATTAAAAAAAGTTCAATTCTGAGCAATTTCAAAATATTTTAAACAATTTTAGGGGATTTTCATGAATTTCCAAGGATTAAAAAAATGTAATTGAATTTTAATAAGTTGAAAGTAATTTCCAATAATTTAATAAAAATTAGATAAATTAAAAAGTTTTTAGAAAATTTTAAAAGTTAAAAAAAATAAAGGGAATTCTAAAAATTGCGATGAAATTTAGAAGATTTTGAAAGTTTTTTAAGAGTTTAGAAAGATTTCACCAGATTTCAAGATTTCAGACTTCAAAATATCTCAAAACTTTTCAAATTTTCAAAAATTTCCAAAGGTTTTCAATCAAATTTCAAGAGTTTTCAGAAGATATCAAAAGATTTTTAGAAATTTTAAGAGATTTTGTCGAATTTAAAGAATATTAACAATTTTTAAATGACTTTAAAGTATTTCAGAATTTTTTACAAGTTTTCAAAGATATAAATTTCAAAATATCGAAATTTAAATCCTCTAAAATTTATTTAAAAATTCTTATTATTTTTAAATTACTGATAAATCTCTTATAATTCAACGAAACTTTTTAAAAATACACGAATTCTTTCTTAAATCTTTTGGAATTCCCTCAAATTCTAATACAACCATTAAAATTCCTAAAAAAAAACGCTTGGAAATCCTTTAAATTCCACAAAATCCATTAAAGTTCTTTAAAACCTTTCGAAATCATTGTAAATTCCTAGAAATTTTTTAGAATTCAATATTTAGACGACCTCTTAGGTGTAATTTAAATACCTTAAATTTTTTTAATTAATTGAAGATCAACTGAACGAATCTGATGGAAAAACTACGCACGCTATTCAGGAATTATTATCTAACGATCAATTTCCGTACATCAATTCTAATAGCAGGTAAATTACTAAAAATTATGAAAAAATATTAGAAATTCCAATTCCTTTAAATTTCTCTACATTATATAAAATCAGAATAATTGGCAAGATATCTTAAAATTTCTGAAAATCACAATAAATTCCTTGAAATCACTTTTTTATGTAGGTATATGCATACAGAGCGAAAAATTAAAATGGAATTTTGATATTAGATTCCAATTCTTCGTTTTACACAAAGAGTATTCAAATTATATATTTCTTCGCTCTGTACGCATGTTTCTACTTCAAAAGTGATTAGTGCTACAGAGCGAAAAAATATTTATTTATAATATTTGTCGAGCAAAATGAGGAAATGGAATTTTGATGCTAGAACTTAGATCCAACATTAATTTTAGATAATTAATTAAATTAAATTAATTAAATTAAATTCAATTAATGAATAATTAAAGATCTTTAATTTATATTTAATATAGAAACGCAGTGGCAAGGACTATTCCACACTCACAATTACAAGACGATTTAGAAGTGGCTCGCCTTCAATTAGAGGAAAAAGAAGCTACTCTGAATTTTTTGAAAAAGGAATTAAGGACAGAGAGAAACGCCGCTTGTCAGAAACTCGAATCCCAGCGGAAAGAACACGTTTTGGCCCTCCAGGCTCAAAAATCTAAATACCAGGGAGTCGTGAAACGCCACCAAAAATTTATAGAACAATTGTTATCAGAAAAAAAGGATTTAACGGAAAAATGTAACGCTTTGACGCAGAGGATTAAGGAAATGGAAGCGAAACATCAAAGAGAAATTAAAGTTATTATTGAGAGACATTCGGTGGAATTGCAACGAGCTAAGGAACTTTGTGCGGCTTCTGAAAAAATTAGGAGGGAACGATGGTTAGAGGCGAAAACGAATAAGATTAAGGTGGAAATTTATTAATTTTTTTTTTTTTATTTTTGTGAACTCGTAATCTCTTGAAATCCCTTATATTCGACTAAAACTTATAATTCCTAAAAAAGAAATTTTTTATCTCTGTAAATTTCGCAAAATCTATTAAAATTTCAAAAATCTTTTGGTATCCCTCAAAATTCCATAAAATTTTTTTCAATTATTAAAAATCTCTTAAAATTCTCAAAATTCTAGAAAATTCCTAGAAATACTTAAAAATATTTTTAAATTAATGGAAAATCTTGAAAATATTAAATTTTTTTAAATTCATTTAAAAAGTCTTTCGTTATTTTATATAAAACGTTACTTAACTTAAAAAAATCCATTTGCTTTTCATATTTGCAAAAAATGTTAAGGGTGTTGAACTCAAATTCTTACCTAAATATTCGAATTCTTCATTTTACTCCACAAATATTGTAATTAAATATTTTTTCGCTTTATACGCAGATTTATATTTCAATATTAAATAGCACTACAGAGCGAAAAAATATTTATTTCTAATATCTGTTGAGTAAAATGAGGAAATTAAATTTTGAGGATAGAACTTGGATCCAACGCCCTTAAATATTGAAATATTTGTTTAAAAAATTTGATTTATTTACTGAAACGAAATTTTAATTTCGTTTATAATAAATAATAAATAATTATTTACCATTTTAGGAGATGACTGTGAAAGGATTGGAACCAGAATTGCGAAGTATGACAGAACAGCATCAATTGGAAATTCAAAATCTCAGAAGTGCTCACATGGAAGAACTTCAAAATATGGATCTTCGAGCAATTCGTCGAGCGAATCATCAATTAGAACAACTTCGAATCGAATTAACCGAAAGCCACGAAAAACTCCTCAGTGAAGAAAAAGAACTTCTTCGTTCTAGGTTTATTTATTAATTACCAATTTAAATTGAAATGAAAGTTGAAGTTTAAAAAATTCTTTCGAATTTTTACTTTTAATTTTATAACAAAATAAAGTTCGATCCCTTTTTAAATTTCTAAACGCTTCTAATTTTTTTAAATTATTCGAAACTTGACAAATTTCTTAAGTATTTCAAGTTTAACTTTTCTAGAAGCAGTTTTATAGTAATATTTAAAATAAACAATTAACTAATTTATTATGACTAATTAATAAATTAATTTAATAATTAATTAACCGGTTTTTCAAATAATACTGTACAACTATAAATGCGGTAGTTTTTTTAGAAATTGAAACCATAATTAAAGATCCACACTATAGTGAACATAGTTAATTTTGAAAACAATCTAATAATTATTATTTTTTATAACGTAAAATAGATGCTGTATCAATAGTTTATAAAGTATCAGACTTTAAAGAAATATGAAGTATCATGAGTTATAAACAAAAACAGTGCGTAATTATATAGGTTTTGCCTTCTAAAAAAACTTAAGAAATTTACAGTTTCATAATAATATTTAAAATAAACAATTAATTAATTTCATGATAATTAATTAGTCGGTTATTTAAAATAATACTGTACACAACTATAAATGTGGTATTTTTTTAGAAAAAAAAAAAAAATTAAATATCAATACAACTGTAAACGTAATTAATTTTTAAAACAATCTAACAACTATTATTTTTTATAAAGAAAAACACATGTTGTAATTATTTAATTTATAAATTATAAGGAAACATTTTTTAAATATATATATTATTTTTGAAAATTTGTTAAGGGCATGTGATACTTTACCATAAAAGCAAATTAGTTAAACCAATTATACATTCACAATAATAAATATTTTTAGCTAATAATAGTCAATAAACCTTCGTCTCATGTAAACGAAGCTTTATTGACTCTTATTAGCTAAAAATATTTATTATTATGAATGTATGGTTTAAATAATTTGCTGTCATGGTAAAGTATCACATGTCCTTAAGTTTTTAAAATTCATATCATGTTACTGTTATTCCTATAAAACTCAAATTTTTTAAAATAAAATTTTAATTATGACGAATAGAAAAGAAGAAATAAAATATCATCAATTATAATATGTAAAAAAAGTAAATGCGCGCGCGTTCGTTCTTGTATTATTAAAGAGGAATAAATATGAATTTTCGGCAATTTGAAAATTCGGCTATGTTATAATTTCGGGAATTATTTTTCCGGTATTTTTTCACATTGAATTTCTAAATTTTTATTTACAAATTTTAGGTACGAAGCCAAACTGAATGAACAAGAAACGCTTTTCGACGAGAAGCAAAGAAAATTTTTTGAGGAACTGCAGCGAGAAAAGGAGAAATTTTCTCACGAGCAGATAAAAAGAGACGCAGAACGTGATGAAGAAATTCGTCGAATGACTTCTGAATTTAACGTAAAAACTCTTATTTTCAAATTAATTTCATTTTAAAAATCAATCTGGATTATTACATTTTCTTAAATTACTTTAATTGCTTCTTTAACTTTAAAGGAAAAAATTGAAGCCATGATCCAAAGACATCGAAGTGAATTGGAATCCCTACGAAATTCTTTGAAAACGGAACAGGAAGTTTGGACGGAAAATCAACAAAGACAATTTAATATAAAATTAGAAATGGCAGAAGCGAGAATAAAAGATGATTGTAATCGGGAAAGGGATCGACAAATAGAACTGGCGATTGAACGTTTGGAAAAAGAAACTAGGAATATGAAGGCAAATCTTCAAAAGACCTCAGAAAATAAATTACGGTATTTAAAATTTAAAATTTAATGATATTTAATCAATTTTAAGGCTGTTGGATCCAAGTTCTAAGGTCAAAATTCCATTTCCTCATTTTGCTCGACAAATATTATAAACAAATATTTTTTCGCTCTGTAGCACTAATCTCTTTTGAAGCAGAAATATGCGTACAGAGCGAAAAAATTTATAATTTGAATACTTTTTGTGTAAAACGAAGAATTTGAATCTATTTTCAAAACTCCAACTTTTAATTTTAATTTTTCGCTCTGTATGCATATTCCTACCTAAAAAAGTTATTTCAAGGAATTTATTGTGATTTTTAGAAATTTTAAGGTATCTTAGCAGTTATTGCGATTTTATAGAATCTAAAGAAATTTAAAGGAATTGGAATTCATAATAATTTTTGACATTTTTTAGTGATTTACCTGCTACTAGAATTTCTGTACGGAAATTGATCGTTAGATAATAATTCCTGATGTTTTTAATAATTCTAAATGTTTTTATTTTTTTTTTTTAGGAATTTTAATGGTTATATTGGAATTTGAAGGAATCCCAAAAGATTTAAGAAGGAATTCGTGTAATTTTAAAAGATTTCCTGGAATTATAAGAGATTTTTCAGGAATTTTAAAATATCAAAAGAGTTTTTAAATGAATTTTAAAGGATTTAAATTTAGATATTTTTGGTAACTTTAATTTAGGATGAATGTCTTTAAATTTATATCTTTAAAAACCTGTAAAAAAATTCTGAAATACTTTAGACATTTAAAAATTTTTAATATCTTTAAATTCGCCAAAATTTCTAAAAATCTTTTGATGTTCTAAAATCTTGAAATCTTCCTAAACTCTTAAAAAACTTTCAAAATCTTCTAAATTGCATTGCAAACTTTAGAAATCCCTTTATTTTTTTTTAACTTTTAAAATCTACTAAAAACTTTTTTATTTATTTAAATTTCATTTAATTATTGTAAATCACTTTTAAATCATTAAAATCCAATTTTATTTTTTCTAATCCTTGGGAATTCTTGAAAATCCCCTAAAATTGTTAAAAATATTATGAAATTCCTTAGAATTGAACTTTATTTAATCTTAAATTTTTCTAATTCCTTAAACTTCTGAAATCTTTTGAAACACTTCGCAATCCCAAAAATTCTCTTTTTAATTCCTCGCAATGTTTCTAAATATTTAATACACCTTTAAACTTTAAACTTTGAACTTTGAAACCTTGAAACTCACTTAAATGTTATTTTAATTTTTAAAGTTGTTAATATTCTTATTCGAAGTTTTTCTATTTGAAATTTCTATTTCAATTTTTTAAAATTTCATTCTGAATTATAATAGAATTATTTATACAAGTATAAACATTGTTTATATTTTTTAGAAAAGTAACGAAAACTTTCAAAAATTGAAAATTGCATATTTTTGAAATGCATAATATTAAAGGATTTACAAATATTTTTAGGAATGTTAATGTTTGTGTTGTAATTTTAACGAGTCCCAAAATATTTAAAAATAAATTCGTCTAATTTTATAAGATTTGGTGAAATTTAAAGATAAATTTGAGGAATTTTAAGACATCCAAAGATTTTTAGTCAATTTTAAACAATTTAAATTAAGATATCTTGAATATTTTTAATTTAGGATGAATGTATTTAAATTTGGATATTTAAAAACTTTTAAAAATTTATGAAATATTTTTTATTTATTTTAAAAGTTTTTTAATATCTTAAAAAAAAATCTTTAGACATACTTTAAAATCTTTAAAAATTTTTTTAAATCTCTTGAAATCTTCTGAAACCTCTTAAAATTTTATTGAAAACCACTTGAATCTTTCGAAAATCTTTCAAAATCTTAAAAATTATGTAATTTGTATTTGTGTATTTTAGGTGTTTGACTGAAAAGTACGAAGCAGAATTACAAATTATTTCTGAAAACGAACAAGCCGTAAAAGCAAAATTCGCTTCTGCTCAAGAAAGACTCGAAACTGTGGAAAGTCGTTTGGAAAGGACTGAAAATATTTTACAGCAACGGATTATTGATTTGCAGAATGCTAGAAAAGTAAGGAAATATTTATATTTTTTAATAAGTAATTAATTAATTATTTACTTCATTAATTGCTTAACATATTAATTACTTAGTAAATAATTGCAAACACAAATAATTAATCAGTAAATTAATTAATTGATTGCCTAATAAATTACTCAATTAAATGCCTAATTTATTATCCAAATAATTAATCGCCTAATCAATTATGCAGAGTAATTAAAATAATTTTATTTAGTCCTTAGAAACGTTGTCAGTGGAAAGAGACAATGCGAAAAAAGTAGTTAGACAAGAAATCGAATCTGAGAAGAGGGAATTAGAAGATAAAATTGCGTCGCTTTATCGAGAACTGACTGAAAATAATTCGAGCAGAGACGCACTTATGACGCAATTATACAGCAGGTAATTATTCTTTTTTATGAAGTTTAAAGAATTTCTACAAATTGGGATTTTCAACATTTCCACGAAAAATATCTTAAAATATTTAAAGAAATTTCACGTCTTTTCAAATAGTTTTGACATTTTTAGACTTTCAAATGATTTAAAAAATTGTTGTCGCTCCTTTAGTTGGTTTTTTGTGTTTTCGTGGATTTTAATTTGCTGAAATTCTAAACAATTTCTTCTTAAAATTTCCAGGATAAAATTGATAATTACCCAAAAGGATCTCTCGATAAAAAATCTCATCCAGGAAACGACAGAGGCAAAAAAAAGATGCGACCACTTGGAGAAACTCCTGGATCAGCAACGAAGAGAATATGTACTGAAATCTTTGTAAACAAAATTCAGTTTCCTCATTTTACTCAACGAATATTACAATTAAATATTGTTTCGCTCTGTAGCGGAAAAAGTACAGAGCGAAAAAATGCCTCGTTTTATTATTTTTCTTACAAAGCGAAAAGATTGAATTGTGAGGGCAGAGTACGAATCTTTCGTTTTTGCGCAAATAGTGTTAAAGTAAAATATTTTTTCGCTCTATAGACAAATTTTTATTTATAAACAGAGTAGATCTATAAAGCGAAAAAATGTCTAATTATAATATTTGTTAAACTAAATGTTGATATTGAATTTTGACGTTAAAATTTGGTTCAAAAACCCTTAATTTTAAATAGTAGGGAATTTTTGTAAGATGATTTTTAATACAGAATAAAGAGAAAATTTTTGTAAAGAATTTAACCAGAACTTATTATTACTATTATTATTATTATTATTATTATTATTATTTATTCTCTCAAAGAGACGATTTTCCATTTTCCTTGCAAAGCAGATCGAGCTTGACAGTAAAAATATAAATTGTATCGATAAAATTACACTTTCTTGACAATTTGTACAACGTCTTCGTCGCACAAGACGTGATCCTTTCCCACTTTTTGAGGCATATGCTTCACCGACGATCCCCAAACAAGTGCGCTGAAATTAAAATTTATTATTTTATTAATTTTGTAATATTTTATAAGAAGATGAGGAATTATCAATATTTCAAAATATTTAATCGTCAGTTGATTTTAAGCAGAATTTTGACAGCTTTCAACTTACTTTAAAGCAAAAATGTAATCTTTGATATAATTAAATTTAAGAGATAATTTAAGATTATCGAAAACAGTGAAATAATCAATTCTTGAGATTTTTTTAAAATTCAATGACTTACTATTTGAATTCTTTTGCGATGGTCCGATGAAGCTTGTTGCAAAAATCTTCAACAGTTCTTCTCTCTGTGTTCAAAACGACTGGAGAACTATAATCTGGAAGCTGACCTTTCGGTTTTGTGTAACTGAAAAATGTAAATAAATAAATAAATAAATATTCAACTTTTAATAAAATCACATTACTTAGATTGCTAATTATTATTACAGGGTGGCTACAAGATTCAATTTTTCAATTTCACTGACTTTCAGACAAATTTCCCTAGCAGACAAATGCCAACAAATTTTCAAGAATAATGCTATTGAAATTTAAAAAAAATTTCGTATATCACTTTAAATTTTTTGAAATTTAAAATCACATAAAATTCCACAAAATCCCTTCAAATTTGTTAATATTCCATAAAATTCCTTAAATTTTCAGTAATTCTTTTCAAGTTCCTCAAAATTATATAAAATCCTTTAAATTCAACGAAAAACTTCAAAATCTTTTAAAATTCCTAAAAATCTCTTAAAATTTCCTATAATTCTTTAAAATTTCACAAAATCTTTTAAAAATCTCTTGAAATATTTAAATATTCAACGAGGAACTTTAAAATCCATTAAAATGCATCAAAATTTCTTAAAATTATTAGAAACCTATTGACATCCCTTAAAATTTGCTGAAGTCTTTTGAAACTCGTAGAAACATCTATAAATTTCTTAAAATTACACTAAAACATTTAATAACATCTAATAATTAAAATTCTACAAAATCTTTTTACAATCTCTTAAAATTTTTGAAAACTTCTTAAAATTCCTTATAATATCATAAAATCTTTTAGAAATCATAAAAATCTTGTGAAATATTTTAAAATTCCACTAAGTGTTTTAAATATTATAAAAGTCTCTTGTAATCCCTCTAAATTCTTAGAAACCTCTTAAAATCCTTTAAAATTATTGGAAATCTCTTGAAATCATTAGAAACCCAGTGAATTTCAAAAAATGCCTGGAAATTCTTTATAATTTTATTATAAGATTATTTTATTATATTATAAGAGTAAATTAAAAAAAAATACTCACATTCTGACAAGTTTTAAGTAATCCCACATTTTTTCCAGTAAATCGTCATAGTTCCATTTGTGATGCGCAGAAATCGGAACACAGTGAGGTATTTTATAAATGACGTCTAATTCCTCGATGCTAATTTGATCTGAAAATAATTTGCGTAGAAAAATTAGAGAAATCAAATTGCATTTATAAATTTAAATGTACAAGTGTCCCTAAATTCTTTCTAAGCATTTTTGAATCCTTTAGAGGTTTTTTTAACTTCCCTTCACTTCTTTTACACTATTTTGAACTATCATAAATTAAAAAAAATTCAGGTGAATTAAAAATACGTCGAAGACTTTAAAATAATTTTAAAATATTTGAAAATTCTCTGAAAATTCCATAAGGAATATTAAAATTCCTTAAAATTCTTCAAAATCTTTAATAAATCATAAAAATCTAGTGAAATCCTTTAAAATTCAATAAGAAACTTTAAAATCCCCTAAAATTTAAAAAATATTCCTAGAAACGCAAATGACCCGGAATTATGATATAATTCCAATGTTAATAATTTTTAAATAATTTAATTTTAAAAAAAAGAAAGAAACACCAAGAAATTACCTATTTTGTTAAGCAGATAAATACAAGGGATATAAACTCGATTTCCCTCAATAACGTCAATTAAATCATCCGATGTTGCATCGTATCTTAAAGTGATGTCCGCATTGTGGATTCTGTACTCGGAAAGAATTGATTTCACAGTATCGAGGTCGAGTTCGGATTGAAGACACTAAAAGAAAATTCACACGTAAACGAATTTTTTACAATTTTCATTCAACTAATAAATGTGATAATTATAGAAATATAATATCAATTATTGGATTAATTATTAAATTAACTCTCCTAGGATACTTACCACAGTTTGTAGATTAATTCCACCTTTATCTTTTTTTCTAAACGTGATATTAGGCGGTTGTTTGTTCAATCGAAGCCCAAATCCTTCAAGCTCGTGTTCGATGAGTCGTTTGTGTCCCAAAGGTTTCAAAACGTCGAGGACGATAAAAATTAGACTGCAAGTTCTTGCGACTGCTATTACTTGTCTTCCTCTTCCCTTTCCATCTTTCGCTCCCTCAATAATACCGGGAAGATCGAGTAACTAAAAGAAATACGAATTATCAGTTAAAAATATACTTATTGTTTCTTTATACAATTTTTGCTTGTGATATTTTAGGAAATTCAGAATATTTAAAAGGTTTAATGGATTTTAAAGAATTATTTAAACATTTTAAAGAAATATCTTTAAGGCTTGAAGTGATTTCAGAGAATCAATCAATTAAAAAAAATTCCAAAGGATTTTAGAATATTGTAAATTTCTTTCAGAGCTTTCAAAATATTTAAGCGAATTCAAAAACTCTTGAAATACTTAAAAATGTTTTTAAATTGATTGAAAAACTTTTTTGAAATCTCTCGAAATTCTTGAAAATCTTTCAAAGTGTTTTTAAATTTACTTTTGCTGTTTTATTATTATTCTATTGACCTGGATTTTTGCTCCTTTATATTTTATGCATCCGGGAACTGTTGTCAGTGTTGTGAATTCATAGGCTGCAACTTCTGAATAAACACCGGCCAAGGTGCTTAAAAGCGTTGATTTTCCGACAGATGGAAAACCTGAAATAAGATTTTTCATTTAGATTTTTAATTCATTCCCATAGCTCGTGAAATTTCATAAAATTCTTTAAAATAACATGAAATCTCGTTAAATCTCTCAAAATTCGTTAATATTCTTCAAAATCGAAATAAATTTTGAAAAATCACTTGAAATTCTTTAAAATTACACAAAATTCCCTAAAATATTTTGAAATCCATTAAGAAACGTTTTAAAAAAGATTTTAAAGAATTTCAAAAGTGTTTAAGAATTTTCAAGACAATAAAAACTCAAAATTTTGAAAAAAGTAAAAATGGCCGCCCAAGTTTTTTTTAACTCATTTCTTTGTTTCTCGATGACAACTTTTCTGATGACAATTAAAAGGCTACATTATTGTAAAGAATTAAGAAACATATTTCGTAATGCACGAAAGTCAAAATTTCGAAATATTCAAAATGGCGCTTTAT
>CAJFCP010025957.1:175048-194831 GCA_904066005.1 Synergus itoensis | reverse complement strand
TACCATGGAAATGATATGTCTGATCCCAACCCCACATAGGTCATATTTTGTTGACCAGTGTTATCGAAGGCAGAGATAACTGAAAATGGATTTCCTTTTTCCTCTCCAATTGCCACCCTAGCAAAAGCTTCGGATTGAAATTCATTCCGAATTATTCCGGAATTTGTATTCGAAACAAACAGTTTCATTGCGATCTAATCCGAATAAGTTTTCAATCCGAATAAATCCGCTCAATCCGAATGAATCCAAATTTATCCGGATTTTTCAAAATAATTCGGATTGATTCGAATAAACCAGATTAATTCGGATTCATTCGTATTGAAAGTCCTGATTGAACGGATTGACTGGATTCATTCGGATTGACCGGATTTATTCGGATTAATTCTGATTAATTCGGATTGGCGGATTCATTAGGATTCATTCGGATTAAAGGTTCGGATTAGGCTTATTTTAAATAAAATTAATAATATTCAAGTTCCGGTATCAGTCTCTCGACCCTTCTATTATTTTTCTCATCTAAGATCAGAAAATAAACTGGGTAAAATTGAAGCAACATTGTGGTAACATTGTAGCAACTTTGGAACAATATTTTATAACATAATATAGTAACACTGCAGACAATTTTTAACAACATTGTAGTGAAATTTCTACAACATTATAACAACATTGCAACAATGTTGCAATACATTTTTAATTTTTTGTGGAGCATATTACAAAATTTGGAATATTTAACAACTTTTTCTTTGCAACTTTGTAGAAATTGTATAGAAACTTTTTAGAAACTTTGTTGTAAATTTGCAATAAATTTGTAGCAATACAGTGACAATATTTTTTGAAATATTTCTAAATTATAGAAACTTTGTAGCAATATTATTTTAAATGTCTAAAACATTGTAGAAATATATAAAATTTGCAACAATGTTACATTGTTACATTTTTGTAACATCGTTGCAACATTGTATCAACTTTCAAAAAAGCACCATTTTAATCAGTGCAATTTTTTGCCTTCGAGATATATGTATTTGGATTAAAAGCGAAAAGATTGATTTTCGATTCCAATTCCAATTTTAATTTTTAACCTGCATATTTTCCTGACGTATTTATAAAGAAATTATCTCGGATATTTATAGATCGAATCACGTAAAAATTCGATCCTGGTACTACAAAAATCTCAGCGTTATGAGGCACGTAGAATACGGAAATAGTTTCCTCTCGAGACCAGCTAAGCTGATAGCTGACTAATATTATTCTGTCTTATTCAAAACTTTCTACAAATTTGCAAGCTTGATTTCAAACTAAAAATGTCTTCTATTTTTTTTCAATTTAAACTACTTTAAAATTATATGGAGATAATTTTATTAAAAGGTAAACATTAAAAAAAATTTTAATTTCCAAACTACGAATATTAAAAATTTATAATTTTTTAGAAAATTAGAGGAAATGAGAGACAGTTTTTTTTCAATAGATGGAAATTTTTTTTTTAATTAGAGGTAGACTAAATTTAAAAGCATTCCAATTTTAAAGACTTTCGAATTTAATAGTTTTCTCATTGAAGACAGGCAAAAATTTAAACCGGAACTTGAAAATTTTCCAACCTTGAGTTATTTTAAATTTGTAAACAATTTAACTTGAAAGCTTAAAAAACTTTCAAACTGTTTTTTCATTCATTTAAACTTTAAATTTTATTTATTAAAATTTTTTTTTACTAATTTTATTCAGTGACGTATTTTTAGCTATTTAATCAGTGGAATTTGACTGATTATATTCAGTCAAATTAAATTTTCTCAACCAATTTTATTGATCAGTGATCAATGACTGATTATAACTAATTTTTAAGTCAAAATGATTGAAATAAGTAGATTTGATTGATTCTTTAGTCAAAATGACTAAATTAACTGAATTTGACTGATTCTATAGTCAAAATAACTAAAATAATTGAATTTGACTGATTAGATAGTAAAAATTCATGAAATAATTTATCTTGACTGTTTATTTAGTAAAAATGACTAAAATAATTGAATTTTACTGATTCAATAGTCACAATGATTTAAATAATTTAATTTGACTGATTTTTCAGTCAAAATGACTGAAATAATTTAATTTGACTGACTTGTCAATCAAAGTTACTAAAATAATTCGATTTGATCGATTTTTTAGTCAAAATGACTAAAAAAATAAATTTGACTGATTCATTAGTCAAAATGACTGAAATAATTCATTTTGACTGATTTTTCAGTAAAAATGACTCAAAAATTGAAATAGACTGATTATTTAGTCAAAATAACTAAAATAATTAAATTTGACTGATTATGTAGTCAAAACCACTGAAGTAATTTAATTTGGCAGATTTGTTGTCAAAATTACTACACTAGTTGAATTTTACTGATTCTCTATTAAAAATAACTGAAATAATTGAATTTCACTGATTCTCTTGTAAAAATGTTTTAAACAATTTAGTTGAACTGATTTTTCAGTTAAAATGTTTGAAAAAATTAAATTTTTTTGAATAATCAATCAAAATTACTCATTAATTAATTAGAAACCTTTTTAATTTTACTTGGTGACTCATTTCTATCCAATCAGTAAATTTGACTGATTATTCAGTGAAATTAAATTTTGTACCATCACATTAGCCTTAAATAATAAATAAAGTAAAGAATAAAAATAATAAATTAATCGAAAATTGACTACAAAAGAACAGAAATAAAATTATATTTGAAAAAAATTGTTCAAAATCGATTAAATAAATTGCATTTTATTTTTTAAATGATTATTTTTCAAAAATTGCCTTGGGTTTGCTGCAGTTCTATTTTCGAGTTTGAAGAGTAAACCTACTGGTCCAGCGGGATTGAGGAAATCTGTTTCAGCAGGAACATATGGAAGGGTGCTATTTTTAGTCAGCTCGCACTAAACATGGTTATATAGACTTTGTGTGACTCAATACGAGCCATTTAATATTTTCCCATATAAAATTCAAAATTATTAACAATTTAAAAAAATCTACAACTGATAATTATAAAACAATTTTATTGTTTATAATAATTATTTTATATATATTTTTTATTATAATAATTTTATTTTTGCCTCGTATTTATTATTTTTTATTATTACTTATTATTTTAAGAATTTATATTAATTTATTTTAAAAAGTTTAATTACAAATTCTCATAAAATTATTTTTTTAGAAATTTAGATTCGAAACTTTCAGTTTTCCAAAATTTTTAATTTTTGTTTTTAAATGTAAAAATAATTAATTTTTATAAACCCATTTTTTATTCGCGTTTATTAAAAAACTACTTTTTTTATTTTAAATTTCTACTTATGAAATTTTGGGAGCGATTAAAAAATTCCAAAAAATTGTCAAAATAGAAAATTCCCGAATAAAACAATAAAAAAAAATTATTTTAGTAAATATTAATTTATTTTAATAACAAAAATAAGTAAAATATTTTTTAAAAGTTGGGCAAAGTATTTTATAAATTATGCTTAAGAAAAAATTGTTTAATTGTTTGGATTAGAATATTTTTTATATATTGTCATATTTTCAAAAATAATTTTTTAACATAAATATTTAATTTAGCGGAATATTTTTTCTTAACAATTGAAATAAAACTAAAAACTGTATTCTTGAGACTAAAACTGCGTTTAAAAAAAGAAAGGTGTGTATAACAGAACGCCTTGGCAGTTTCTTTAAAAATATACTCCCACATCCTGTTATCAAATACTTGTGGAGGGGGAAACTCGAAAGTTATTTAGGCAGGTAAAATTTCAAATTTCAGGCAGTTGGTTACTCGTAACCATCTCTCACTACTTTCTTAGGAATCAGCTCTACATCAACAATGGTAAATAAAATAAAAATTGTGACTCTTCAGTGTTTTTGAAAAATTCAATATTAAAAAAAAACGAAAGTGAAGTCCAAATGAGGATCCAAGTTAAAAACGTGTTTTTGAAATATTTCTTAACGTTTAAAGTTGAAAAATTGTGCTGTGGTTATAGTGAAGCTTTTTCTGGTGCTCAACAGTGATTTTCTTTTAATTTTCCATGAATTTTCACCAGAAAATACGGAATTTTTAGAAAAATTTTTGAATTTCAGGAAAAGTTTTAGAAGTTTTTAAAATAATAGATGGTGTAAAAATTATTCGCGAATTTTCTCGGAAAATCGGGAAAACTAGAGAATTTTCCGAAAATTTTCCTATAAATTTTCTCGGAAAATAAGGGATTGGTAATTTTCTTGGAAAATATCGAGCCGAAATTTCTCAATAATTTTCTCTGGAAAAAGATCCAATTTTACTCGGAAAACCTTCAGGAAAATTTGAGTATTTAAACAAATTAATGTGAATTTCCTCAAGAAAAGGAGATTTTTAGGAAAATGTGTAGAAAATGTTTTCAAAATATTAGATGATATACAAAATTTCCCGGAGGTTTTTCCGGAAAATCTCCGGGAAAACTAGCGTGTAAACATTTGTTAATAATTTTTACTAGAAAAGGATAAAATAAAATAAAGAATATCTTCCGTGAAAATTTTCCCATGAATTTTCCTAAGAATTTTCAGGATTCAATTTTTCATGATTCCGGGAAATTTACAGGAACTGTTTCCAAAATATAAAGCAGTGTCAAGATTTCCCATTAATTTTCTCTGGAAAGACATTCGATTTTCTTCCGAAAACCTTCAGGAAAAACTATAAAATAAAAAAAATTGCCAAGACTTTTCCTAAGAAAATGTGGATTTTTTCCAAATTTCGGAAAAGTTTTTCAAAGTATTGGATTTTGTAAAAATTTCCTTTTAATTTCCCTGAAAAATTTCGATGTTATATTTTCCTTAAAATTTTCATGATTCTGGGAAATTTTAGGAACTGTTTCCAAAGTTTTTTCGGAAAATCTCATGTAAGAGTAGGGAATGAAAAAATTTTCCATTTATTTTCTCGAAAAATTATGAGTTCAAATTTTCCTGAAAATTCCGTGCAATTTCCCAATAATTTTCTCTGTAAAAAGATCCAATTTTCTTTGGAAAACCTTCAGGAAAATCTAGAAAATTAAAAAAAAATTTCTACGAATTTTCTTGGGAAAATACGGAATTTTGTTAGTTTTAGAAAAGATTTTCAAAATATTAGACAATGTAAATATTTCCTGTGAATTTTCCTAAGAAATTTCCTGATTCAATTTTCCCGAAAACTTTTAAGATTTCAAATTTCCCCTCAATTTTCTCTAGAAATGGATCTAAATTTACCGGGAAAACCTTCGGAAAAATTTAAAAATTAAAAAAAACTTTTATAAATTAAAAAAAATTTCTATGAATTTTCTTGGAAAATTATTGGTCCAAATTTTCCTGAAAAATACCGTGTACAAATTTCCCAATAATTCTCTCTGGTAACTTATTCAAATTTTCGTGGAAAATCTTTAGAAAAATCTCGAAAATTAAGGAAGCATTTCCCAAGAATTTTCTCGGGAAATTATCCTAGAAATTCATGGAAGATTCCCATTAGTTTTCCCTGAAAAGAGGATTAAAATTTTTTAAAGAAAAAATGTCTAAAATTTTCTCGGAAAATATAATGAAAAACAATATCGAGAATTTTCAAAAAGTTGAAAAAATTATCGAAATAAAAATGAAAAACCAAAAAAATTTTTTTTCCCTTCAATGATTTTCGGTACTGAAATATTTTTCTAAATAATTCCAAGAAAATATGAAAACAGTATAAATTAGACGATTTAAATCGAAGTAAATAATAACATTATTTCCAAAAATAAATTTAAAACAATTTTTTTTTAATATTCAAAAATATGTTTAAAAAACAAATTTTCATTTCTCACGAAATATTGAAATATCTTTTATTTGGAACGCACCAATTACGTAATTATCATCCTGGTAACTCGAGAGGCCGAACGGCGTCGGGACGCCCAGTCTATATATGTCTTGGCAAGTTGTCGGAAATGCCTTCGGCAATAGAGTTTTTCCTGACGCTCCAGCATTCGTGTCTGAGTCTCATTGAATATCGCATCGTCCGAAATTTTCTCGTTAATTCTTAAATAAAAAAATGGTTTGTATTTTTTATCAATTCTAAATTCGAGAATATTAACAAAAATTCCAAGAAATAAGTCGAAAACTAAAAAAATGAGAAAATATCCTGTTTTTAATTTTGAAAGTTCCTAATATTAATTAGAGGCCCAAAAAATAAATCGAAAAAAAATTTGAGGGAAATAAATACAATTTCCAAATATTTTCAATTGTCAAATTTTCATTTTTATTCAGTTAATTTTAATTTGTATTTTTTTTTTATTTAAGTTGATCGTCACTAGCAATTTTTTGTGTAATAATAAAATTTGGAATTAAAAAAAATAATTTTTAAACATATTTTAAAATATTTTTTATAGAAAATTAAGTAATTTGTTTCTCTTAAATAATTAAGTGATTAAGTGCTTTTTTCCGGATCATTGAAAATTTGGCAAGGGTTGCGTAAATTTGATGAGACGGTATATCAATCTTAGGGAAAGATTTACTTTTCACCGTCGAGTAAAAATGTTTAGTCAAAAATATTTTAATATTTTTATTTGATACCTATCATTTATTTTATATTTATTTATTTATTTATTTTTTTGTTTTTATATTCTTTTATATTTTGTTTACTTTTGTCACTGTAGATTCGAAAAAATATTAATAATATTATAATTAATTAAATATTGTAAATTTACTGAAAAGTTTTACATAAATAAATTGATGAAAATATCAATTTTTATTTTTTATTTCTTAAAATAATTTTTTAGAAAATAAACTTAAAAAATAAACCGAACTTTTTCTCACGAAAAATGGAAGTGGTTCGAGTCCGGGCGGATTTGGATTTTTTTTCTGTCCCAAAAAATTACTCTTTAGACTATTGACCTAAAATTGATCATTTAATAAATTTATATTAATTTTTTTGTTATTTTTATGAGATTGAATTAATTTTTTAAGTGCTTTATTTTATTTTATTTTTTCAATTATTATAATATATATTATATTATATAGATTTTTTAATTTAAGTATTATTTTATATAAAAAATATCTTTATTGACAGAAAAAATATTTTTTTTTTAATTTCATAGGCGGACAAGGAAAAGAAGAAGAAGCCCAAGAAGAAGGAAGAGGCGGAACCCGAACCGGAAGTTAAGTCACCAAGTGATTCAAACCGTGCCAGTCGAGGAAGCAAACGGGCGAAGCGATCTGGTTCCAATGTTTTCAGCATGTTCACCCAGAAACAAGTCGCTGAATTCAAAGAGGTAATTTAAAAATAATTAAAAAAAATAAAAAAAAAAATAAAAAAAAACAAAAATAAATAAATATAAATTAAAGTAAAAAATAAATAAAACTAAATAAAAAATAAATAAAAAATAAATAGATATAAAAAATATTATAATAATATTATTAATGTAATAATTTCATCTTAATATTTAAAATATTAAAAACAAAAAAAATTAATAAAAAAAGAAAAAGAATAAAAAAATATATTTAAAAAATTGCCTCGTTTTTGGATTTAATTTCAAGAATTCTGGATAAATGTAAGTTTATCCAGGTAAAGCTATGAATCTGGCAGGGAACAGTTTATTTTCGTGCAGATTTATGTCGGGTCAATTTTTAGAACGACGAGGCAGAACATTTTCGTTCAACCCGGGAGAAGATAATATAGAGTGTAATTGTGGAAATTCTATTTTCAGACCTCATTTTTTAGAAATAACAGAGAAGAAATTCTGTTCAATTTCTTTCGATATCTTTTGATATTAATTTCTTTTTAAATATTTGCTGGAATTCTTTGAAATTTATTATGATTTTCGAAATTTTTTGAAAATTTATAAACTTAATTTACAATTTCAGGACGTTTGAATATTTTTTTTCTTGAATAATTTCAGAATTATTTTTAAAAAATTTTTAAATAATTTTTTTTTTAAATGAAGAAAAAAATGAAGAATAAAAAAAATAATAAATAAATAAGAAAAATAATTTAAACCGAAACTAAATTTCTTTTCTTATTATTTTCTTTAGGTAAAGTTTAATTAATTAATTTTTTTCTCTGCATAAAAAAGAGAATTATTTAAAAAAAATTTTTAATAATAAAATGAGATGAATTTTTTTTTTAAATTTATTTTTATCAATTGATTTTCTTATTTATTATTTTTAGGGATTTTCTCTAATGGACCATGACAAAGATGGCATCATTGGTAAAAGTGACCTTCGTTTCACCTTCGACCAGGTTGGCAAAATTTCCAGTGAAAAAGAGTTGGACGAGATGCTGGGTGAAGCTTCTGGTCCCCTCAATTTCACACAACTGTTGAACCTTTTCGGTACCAGAATGTCCAGCTCAGGAGGTACGTTAAAAAAATATTTAATTTTTTCTTATTTTTATTTATTTAAATACTATTATTAAATAATTAATAACATTATTTAAATAATATTCTTAATTTTTTATAAAATTTTTAATGAAATAAAATATAGATTAATTAATAATTATAAATATATTATACAAATATTATATAAGAATAATATTATTATTATTGCATATCACTAATTAAAAAAGTATTTTTACGCTTCATCGCTTTTGCTTTTAATTTAAAAAAAAATGATTCCTTGTTTCATTTCTACATTTTATTAGAAGTCTTTAATTTTTATTATAAATTAATATTTGTATACAAATATTAAATAAATCAGTTTTCCTTTAGATAAGTTTTTAATTAATTTTTAATGATGAAATAAAATTTTATTATACGATTGATTATATATTTTCTCTAATTCCATTCTACACAGGACGATCTGCTATTTTTTCTTCTCTCGTTAAAGGGCAAGTTTAAAATAATTTTTATCATTTCCATTGTTCCCCTTGATTTGTTTTTTAAAACATTTTTATAGTAGAATATTCCATTATTTTTTACAAAAAAATAAGGGATCTCGATAAAAGTAAACTTTAATTTTATTTTTATCATTTTTAATTTGGAACCCGAGAATTGAAAAAATAAATAAATATAAAAAATAAAATAAATCCATATATTTTTTTTATTGTAAAATGGCATGCATGGCATTATCCTGAATTTTTCTCCTCATCTGCATTTATGTCTTAATATTTTCCGTACTTAATTATTTAACTAATTAAAAAAAAAATAATAATGCAATATTAATAAAATTTTATTATTTCCAGGTGCCGATGATGACGATGTTGTTGTAAAAGCCTTCAAAAGCTTCGACGATGGAAAGGGCAAAATCGACGGAGACAGGTAAAATTTTTTTGAAAATTTATATGAGAAAAGAAAATTTGATAAAAAAAAAAATAAAAAATTTAAAAACTCATTGAATTTAAAGCGAAAAATTATATAGAGATTTCTCTTACCGACAATTACCGACACTTTTGTATTTTGTGGTTTGTGTCCGTGCTAAATGCTAATTTACTTAGCACGGACATAACCCCAATAAATGTCGGTAAGAGTTCGACATTCATGTAATTTATGGTTCGTATGGTTCGTAAATTTTTAATTTAGCACGGACACGAACCCAAAATGTCGGTAAATGTCGATAAAGGAAATCTGTATCGTAATATATTATTTAAAAAATGATTTTTTTTTAATTCTTGACTAATTTTTATTTCTAGATTGAGGAAAGCACTGATGACTTTCGGAGATAAATTCTCTTCCAAGGAAGTCAACGATGCCTACGACCTCATGTATATAGACGATAAGGGAAGGATTGACACCGAGAGTCTTATCAACATGATCCTTGGAACCGGAGATGATGAAGAAGAATAAACATGACAATCAGTCCAGCAAAAAAATTTTTTATTCATTTATTATTTTTGTCAATTTAAATACAATTATATTTACTACATTCTAAGTACAATTATAATTAAATTGATCCGACACTAAATTAAAATTAAATAAACATAGTTTTATCATAAAGTATTATTTATTAAACTCTACATTTAGAAGGTTTATTATTTATCCAAATATCCCAATAAATAAATTTATTTTATTTCAGCGCCTAATTAATATATCTCTTAATTTTATTTCAACTTTTTTCTAAAATTAATTAAATTAATTTTTTAAGTAATTTTAAAAAATTAAAAAATTAAATTTTGCGGCGTTGATTAAGGGTATGTCCTACTTACTCGATTCCCACCTTACCGACATGCTTTTTTTTTAAACTCACGCTCACATGAAATAAGACATCAAGTGAAAAATTTGTGGAATTGAATATAAGACATTAAGTAACGTTTATGTTGATCAAAACTTTATTTCTTGAAAAAAAAAAAAAAATTCTCAAAAATAATTTTTTTTCTTATAAAAATTTAGAAACGCATACACTTTCTCTTTAGTGTATTTTTTTAATATCTTATATTTAATTTCACAAATTTTCAACACGCTATCTCATTTCGTGTGGACGTGAGTTGTTAGAAAAACATATGTCGATAAGGTAGGGATCGAGTTTAACAGAACAAATGCCCTTAAGGGTTTTCGACCAAAATTATAACTTCAGCATTCAATTTGCTCAGTTAATTTCGAAAATGAAATAAGAAAAAAAATATATAAAAAAAATTTTTGTTAAATATTTTTAAAAAAATATTAAAAAATAAAAAGGAAAATAATTAAATTTAATTAAAAATAAAAATTTTTATTTATAAAAAAATATAAAAAATATACTGTCTTTTTCCAAAAAAATTAGAGATTTCGATAAAAAATAAAAGTTTTCGACAACGGTAGAGTATTTAAAAAAATATTTTTACAATCTTTTATTATATTCATTTAATTTAAGTAGTAGAAGTCAATTTTAGTCCAACGCCAGTAGGTAAATAGAGTTTTGGTCAAACCTGGCTGTAAGATAGTGCAGTCTGGCGGTAAAGGAAGTTACTATTTAAAATCGATTTTAGCCCCTTACCATGGCACAAGTGGAAAAAAAATATTATGGAAAATTAAAAAAATTTTTTTTTTTGTAATTTAGTTTCATATTCATTAAATTTTTTATTTCATTTTTGTTATTTATAAATTAATTTTTGTTTAAATTGTAATTTAATTGTTATTGGAGAAAGCAAAAGGGAAATAATAATAATGACATTAATGTATATTTTATCCAAGTTAGATAGGCACAATAGACAAATGGTGAAATTACCTGCTGCGAGTCACGCGATGCAAATTTATGTAGATCAGAAAATTGCAGGGATTTGTCCATTATTTCATTGGGCGGATGCACAGGCAAAATGGTGCACAGTTTAAACTCCTAAGGCTGTCATTTGCGATTTACATTCATTTACAAACAGAAATAATTTTTAATTAGAATTTCTTGTTCTGAATTTTTATTAAAATAAGAAAAATGGACGTAATTAAAAAAAAATCTAATCGCAGTCAAAATTTTCAATATGGATAAATCCGAGGCTAATCCGAATCAATACGAATTTTCAATTTGAATAGATATGAGGTCCAATAGAAGAAAATTTTCAATACGAATCAATCCGAATAAATCGGAACAGATTTTTCAATAGAAAATTTTAATTCGACTCAATCGGAAATGAATCTAATTCTAAAAATGTCAACCCGAATCGACTAGAATGAATCCGTAAAAAATGTTTAATCCAAAATTTAATCCGATTCTATCCAAGTTAATTCGAATGAATCGGATCAAGTTTTTTAATCTAAAGTTTAAGTCCGAATTAATTGGAATATTTTAATTCGAATCAATCCGAATGAACCCTAGGTTTATTCGAATCTTAAGTTCAAACTTTCAATCCGATTCAATTCGAATGAATCCGAACCGAATCCGAAAGAACTTTCTATCCGAATCAATCTGAATTAATTGGAACAAATTTTCCAAACGAAAATTTTAATCCGATTCGATCCGAAACTAATCTCATTCAATCCGAATTCAATCGGAATTAATCCTGTCTTTAAAAATTGTTAAATTTCAATCCGGATCAATTAGAATGAATCCGATCAACACTTTTAATCCAAATTTTAATCCAATTCGATCCAAATTAATTCGAACGCATTGGAATCAATCGTAATTAATTGAATTAAATTTTTCAATCCAAAGTTTCAATCGGATTCAATTCGAAAGAAACGGACCAAATTTATCAATTCAATATTTCAATTTGAATCAATCGGAATCTATCCGAATCAATCCAATTCAATTTTTTAAACTAAACTTTCAATCCGAGTTAATTAAAATGAATCCGAGTGAATCTTTCTATTCGAATGAATCCGAATAAATTCGAAATAATTTTTCAATCCAAATCAATTCGAATGAATATAAGGTAATTTAAACCTAAACAGTCCATTCAAATTTTTGACTCTAAATTTTCAATCCGAATTAATTCGAATGAAACCGAATCAGTTTGTCAATCTGGAAGAATCCGAACCAATTCGTCGCTAATCCTAAACAACTTTCAATTGGTCCGATTAAATTTTTCAATCGATTGGAACTTTTTCAAAAAGTTCCAATCCGAATCAATTCGAATGAATAAGATATAAAGACATAATTTTTGAATCCAAACGTTTAATTGCAATTAATGAACTAATCAAAATTTTTCAATCCAAGATCTCAATTTGAATAAATTCGAAACTAATTCGAATAAACCTTTACAACCGAATAAATTTTAACTTCCGATCAGAATGAATCCAAAATAAAATTTCTCAATATTCGTCTCAATTGGAATGAGTTTGAAACAAAATAATTTAAAACGATAAAAAAAACATATTAATTTTTAATCTCATGGTCTTATTTATCTAAATTATTCTGAGTCGAAAATAATACCCTCAACATCTTTTTATCTTTGATAAGACGTAGCTTATACCTCATAAAGTGAGGATTAGGGTTACAGCCTATCCCAGAAAAGAGGACACTTCTCCAACATCATCAGAAATCTAAATTCTCATCTTGAAAAATTCTTTTTTATTAAAAAAAAACTCTAAAGAACTTCGTTGCTAAATATCCTTTAAAAAAAAATAAATAAACAAAATAAAAAAATAAAAAATAGAATAAAGTGAAAGAAGAATTTAATTTAAAATATAATTCTTTTAAACTTTTCGTGTTGTATTTTCATAGGAAAAACAACGACAAATTTTTTTACAGAAGGGAAACTGACAAACTTCGGCTAAACGAGGGAAAATATATTACTGACTGTAAATAAAAATAAAAAATTCAATTTTTTAAAGTTCAAACTTTCAATCCGAATCAATCCGAATCAATTAGAATCAAACTCACCCGAATTGAAAAGAACTTTTAATCGGAATCAATCCGAATTAATCAGAACAAATATTTCATTCAAAAGTTTTAATCCGTTCAAATTTTAATCCGATTCTATCCGAATTAATTCGAATTAACCAGATAATGTTTTTGAATCTCAAGTTTCAGTCCGAATTAATTAAAATATTTCAATACGAATCAATCCAAATGAATCCTAGGATTATTCGAACAAATTTTTTAAGTTCAAACTTTCAACTCGAATCAATCCGAATTAATCAGAATAAATGTTTCATTCAAAAATTTTAAACCGACTCAATCCTAAACTAATTTAATTCAGTCCGAATCAATCGGAAGTTAATTCGACAAAAAATGTTCAATCGGAATTAATCCGGTCTTTTTAAATCTAAAAATTTCAATCCGAATGAACTAGAATGAATTCGAGCAACACTTTTAATCCAAATTTCAATTCGATTTTATCCGAATTAATTCGAAAGAATTGGAATAGACTTTTAAATCGAAAATTGTAATCCCACTCAATCGGAAATTAATCTCATTCAATCCGAATCTATCGGAAGATAATTCGTCAAACAATGTTCAATCGGAATTAATCCTGTCTTTTTAAATCTAAAAATGTCAAAATTTAATTTAATTTAATTTAATTCATAATTTAATTTAATTTTTTTTTTCTTAAACTTTTCGTGTTGTACTTTCATCATAAGAAAAAAAAGACAAATTCTTTTACAGAAAGGAAACTGACAAATTTCGACTAAACGAGGGAAAATATATTACCGACGATAAATAAAAATAAAAAAGAAATATCTCTTCCCTGCACCTTCCCTGATGTTATTTCTGGTTCTGGTGTTGAGACTAGTTGAGACCCAGATACATGATTTATTAGATTTGTCTTCGAAGAGATATTCTCCCTTTGTTTATATCAAAGGCGCATTTGCTACGTTAGCAATCCCGAAAAATTCTTTTCTCAGGGCGTGTAGGGATTTGAACCAATACTACAGTATTCTGGCAATCCAAACACGTGCTTTGGCAACCACATTCCTTCACGCATAAAAAGTACCATTGTTCTCGCCCTCCGGCAATCTTAAAGAGGAATATGTCCCATTAGTATGGACGTGAGGAATTTCCACTCACGTCGTAATCCAATTTGTTGATTTCATTAGCTACCCTTTACCTCCTAATGTTTGAATATCTTTGAACTTATTTCAAACTTTTTAGTAAAAGTACCACAGAACAGCATCTGGATAAATATATTTAAAAAAATAAAGCCATTTATTTTAAAGGAAATTCAAGGAATTTCAAAGAATTCTAAATAATCTTTAGGGAATTTTTTTGTGAATTTTGAAGAATTCCGAAGAATTTCAAAGAATTCAAATGAATTTCAAATAATTATAAGGAATTCAATGTGAATTCCAAAGAATTCTAAACAATTCTTGTAAAATTGCTTGAGAATTCTGAAGAATTTCGATCAATCTTAAAGAATTCAATTTGAATTCCAGAGAATTCGCAGAGAATTCCAAATAATTATCAATGAAATTTTAAGAATTTCGAAGAATCTCAAAGAATTCAATGAGAATTTCAAAGAATTAAAATGAATTTCGAACAATGACTAGGAATTCAATGTGAATTCCAAAGAATTCTAAACAATGTTTGTAAAATTGCTTGAGAATTCTGAAGAATTTTGATCAATCTTAAAGAATTCAATTTGAATTCCAGAGAATTCACAGGAAATTCTAAAGAATTATCAATGAAATTTTAAGAATTTCGAAGAATCTCAAAGAATTAAAATGAATTTCGAACAATGACTAGGAATTCAATGTGAATTCAAAAGAATTCTAAACAATGTTTGTAAAATTGCTTGAGAATTCTGAAGAATTTCGATCATTCTTAAAGAATTCAATTTGAATTCCAAGGAATTAAGAGTGAATTCCAAAGAGTAAAGGGTGAATTTCAACGAATTAAAAATAAGTCAAGCTTAGTCACAAATAATTGAAAATAATTTTGGAAAATTTCTAGTGAATTCTAAAGAATTCCGCAGAATTCACTGAATTCCATGAAATTCTTAATGAACACGAAACAATTCTAAAGAATTCAAAATAATTCAAGATTAATTTCAAAGAAGAACGAAGAATTATTAGTAAATTTCCAAAAAATTGTTATGAATTCATAATCATTGTAAAGAATTTGCAGTAAATTTCAAAGAATTCCAAATAATCTTTAGGAAAATTCTTTGTAAATTTTGAAGAATTCCAAAGATTCTCAAAGAATTCAAGGAGAATTTCAAAGAATTCCAAATAATTACAAGGAATTCAACGTGAATTCCAAAGAATTTAAGGACTTAAAGGTGAATTCCAGAGCATTTTAAACAATTTTTATAAAATTCTTTGATAATTCTAAACAATTTCGAAGAATCGTAAAGATCTGAATTCCAAAGAATTTCAAATAATTCAAGCTTACTTCCAAATAATTTAAATAATTTTTGGAAAATTTTTAGTGAATCCTAAGGAATTCTGCAGAATCCAATGAATTCCATGAAATTATTGGTGAACTCGATTTCGAAATTGAAAGAATTCATAGTAAATTCTCCAAAATTATAATGAATTCTTAATCATTGCAAAGAATTTGCAGTAAATTTCAAAGAATTTCAAATAATTTTTCGGGAAATTCTTTATGAATTTTGAAGAATTCCGAAGAATCTCTAGAAATACAATTAGAATTTCAAAGAATTTCAAAGAATTCAAATGAATTTCAAAGAATTCTAAACAATGTTTATAAAATTCTTTGAGAATTCTAAAGAATTCAATTTGAACTCCGAAGAATTAAATTTGAAGTCCAAAGAATTCCATTAGAATGCCAATTAATTCAAAGTGAATTTCTAAGAATTCTAAACAATTTTTATAAAATTTCTTCAGAATTCTAAAGAATTCAATTTGAATTCCATAGAATTCAGAGTTAGTTCCAAGGAATTTCAAAGAATTCAAATGAATTTAAAACAATTACAATGAATTCAACATGAATTCCAAAGAATTTTAAATACTTAAACGTGAATTCGAAAGAATTCTAAGCAATGTTTATAAATATCCTTGAGAATTCTAAAGAATTTCGAAGAATCTTAAAGATCACAATTTCCAAGAATTCATAGTGAATCCCAAAGAATTTCAAATAATTCAAGCTTAGTTCCAAATAATTTAAAATAATTTTCGGAACATTTTAGTGAATTTCATGAATCATCTGAATTTCATGAAATTCTTCGTGAATTCCGAAAATTTATAAAGAATTCCAAATAATTCAAGGTGAATTTCAAAGAAGAACGAAGAATTCATAGTAAATTCCCAAAAAAATATAATGAATTCTTAGTCATTGTAAAGAATTTGCAGTAAATTTAGAAGAATTCCAATTAATTTTTCAGGAAATTCTTTGTGAATTTTGAAAAATTACAAAGAATTTCAAATAACTTAAGCGTTGTCCCAAATAATTAAAAATAATTTTTGGAAAATTCCAATTGAGTATCTAGAATTCCGAAGAATCTCGAAGAATTTAATGTGAATTGAAACAATTCCAAATAAGTTTTAAGACATTTTTTGTGAATTTTAAAGAATTTCGAAGAATTTCAAAAAATTTATTAGAAAAAGTAATCTAAAGAACTCTAATAAATTTCATTAAATTCCATGAAATTCTTAGTGAATTCCCAAGAAATTGTAATGATTCATTAATCATTTTAAAGAATTACTAGAGAATATAAAAAATAATAATGAATTGTAAACAATTAATAGCGAATTCCCAAGAATGTCTGGCGAACGGACAACAAATAATAGGTAATTCCAAAGAATTCACACTGAACTATAAGAAATCATATCGAATTCTCAAGAATTCCTAGCAAACTACGAAAAATTATTAGTGAATTTCAAAGAATTAACAGCGAATTCTAAAAGATTATTTGTGAATTCCCAGCAATTTTATTAACTAATTCCGAATAATAAATAGTGAATTCTCAAGAACTCACAGTAAATTTCCCTAAAGAATTCCAAAGAATTTTAATTCATTTCTAAAAAATTCAAATGAATTACAAAGAAATTCACAGAGCAAATTTTAATTTTAATTTTTAAAAAGAATTAATAAAGAGTCCTAAAGAATTCCTATCGAATTTTCAAGAATTTGAAATGAATTCCGAAGAATTCCAGAGGATTCAAAGTAAAAAAATCGATCTTCGAAAAATATATCTGCATCGCTGGGCCTCGAATTGCTTAATTCGTTTTCTGATTTAAAATGCAAAACAGGTGAGATACTTAAAAAAGATTGAATTAGAAAATTACCTGGTTTTATTTCGATAAGGGCAGTCTAATTCATTTTTCTTGGAAAATAAGCTTGTACAGTATTTACTACAGTTTGTGATTCTCGGTAATTTGACGAATCGTTGATTTACTTAAATCCTTTTCTGGTTCTCGACGCTTTAGGCCGGACGGTGGCTTGCCCAATGTTTTGAATCTTTGTCTTTGTTTACTTCCCTCTTAGTTCCGTTTTGTCTCTCATTTGGTAAGGTCGTGGAAATATTAAATTTGATCGATTTTAAATTTTGAGAGTGAAAGTGTAATTATTAAACTGTAGTTAAAGTACGAATGCATTTAAAGTGCAATTGAATTGCAATTAAAGTTCAATAAAATTGTAGTTAAAGTGCAATCAAAGTGCAATTAAAGTGTGATTAAAGTTCAATTAAAGTGCAAGTGAAGTGTAAAAAGTTCAAGTGCCTTTGGATTAAGTATCGAGCAAACGAGGTTCAGGGAGCATCTTGCAATTTGGATGGATGAAGAAGGTGAATATTTATTTATCATTTGTCAGAAAAATTATTGTTTTTTATTTTTAAACTTGACTTAATTATTAATTAATTAATCAAAATTTAATTGTTTCAGAAACTGAATTAGATGAAGCTGAGTAAAAAAATTGGTACAAAAACTGGGTAAAATTTCTTTTTTATCAAAAAGGTAAACCTTTTTTTATACTTGGAATTCTTTTGAATTCAAATTTAACTATTTAGGATTTATTAAGATTTTCATAAAAATTGTTTGGAATTTGTTGGAAACGAACTTGAAGGCTTTGAAATTCTTTGGATTTCACTAAGCATCCTTTGAAATTAGCTGGGAATTTTTTGGAATTAAATTTAAATTCTATGAAATTCTGTGGAATTTACATTGAATTTCTTGAGATTCTTCTAAAGTATTTAGAATTCATTAATATTAAATTTCTTTCCAAGAAATTTAGGAATTCAAAAATTCTTTTGAATTCTTTGAATTCAACCTTCAAGTCTTTAAAATTTTTTGGAATTCACATTGAATTCTTTGTAATTGTTTGAAATTCGTTTTTGAATCTTTTTGAATTCTTGAGAATTCAATAGGAATTTCCTAAAAAAATTTTGCAATTATTTGGGATGTAGCATGATATCTTCGAACTTATTTGGAATTCACATTGAATTCTCTCGAATTCTTTAAGAATTTACAAAAAATTGTTAAAAATGCTTTCAAGTTAACCTTCAAACCTTAAAAATTCTTTGGAATTCACATTGAATTCTTTTTAATTGTTTGAAATTCTCCTTGAATTCTTTGAGATTCTTCGGAATTTTTTAAAATTCACTAGAAATTATCCAAAAATGAATTGTTTGAAATGAAGCTTGAATTATTTGAAATTCTTTGAATTACGCTCTGAATTCTTTAAATTCTAATCGAAATTCTTTGGAACTCACTCTGAATTCTTTTGAATTCGTTAGGAATTCTTTGAGATTTTTCGGAATTCTATAAAATTCAAAAGGAATTTTATAAACATTGATAAAAATTTCTTAGAATTAAACTTTAAGTTTATAAAATTCTTTGAAATTCACTCTGAATTTTTTGGAATTCGCTAGGAAATCTTTGAGATTATTCGACATTCTTTATTATTCACAAGGAATTTTATAAATATTGTTTAGAATTATTTGGAATTCAAATTAAATTCTTTAAGAATCTTCGAATTTTTTTTTAAATTCACGAGGAATTTATTAAGAATGATTTGAAATGCTTTAGAATTCTCATTGAATTCTTTGAGATTCTGCGGAATTCTTTAAAATTTTGGATTTTAAATTTCTGCCGACACAAAAGAAAATATTACGCAAATCTAATTATACAAATAGGTAAATCAGAAACGGAAAAAATCGGGCCGAAACCTCAATTCAGTGCAGCGATTCCTGCTTTCAACCTTTTCTGATAGCAAGCTAAACTCTACAGCAATTTTACGTCCGCCAGAACGAGCTGTTAACGATTTTATCGTTCGTGACGTTTCTCTGCCGGTTATAACGTTTTAAAGCCAGTTAAAAACTGATTTATTGATTTCGAATTGATTTTTTTGGTTTTGAATACTCCATTGGAATATAATAATTGCCTACAAGCATTTTCTTCAAATATTTCACCATGATAGTCCTTTGATATTTGTTTCAATTTTGAATTTTGTAGGCGAAAGTAGAGCTTTTTCCCGACAAACAAGATGTACCAGACCGTTCCAAAACACAGAATTACGGATACAAAATTTCCGAAATATTCCGGAATTTGTATCCGAACCAAG
>CAJFCP010025957.1:116909-170048 GCA_904066005.1 Synergus itoensis | reverse complement strand
AAACCGCAATTTTTTAAATTTAAAAGGAAAGTTAAGAAAAATCGTTAAGTGAAAAATTGGCCAACTAGCCCCGGTCTCCCCTACTCCAATCATCATTAGATCTGGTGACCAACTTCCGGCCGTCGCGTCGCGTACACGTCCTATTTGGTATCCAGTTATCAACCTCCTCGTCGATCCTCTCTCACCAGATTCTGGAGTCTGAGTCTCGATTCTCTCTCCTCAGAATTCTGGAAGCTGCACCCGGTGCGCAGCTGCTGCGCGACACCGCTTGATTTTCGCATCTCCGTTGATCTCCGCGCTCCGCGGTGCAACGAGGAGCGGTTATTGATTCGACAGGAATGACGGGAAATGGCGCAGGAATCGATAAGAGAGGTGGTTCCAACCTCGCCAGTAGCGCGGGTAGAGGGGCTGCAAATATTTTCATACTCCCGACTTCCACCGGAGGAAGAAGATGGCAGCCGAAGCGTGATTATCGGCGATTCGGCGGTCCACACTCAGGCCGAGCCCTCGATTCATTCTAACTCACAGCACCGTGCAGTGTGCCACGGTTTCCGCGACTTTCCGGGTATCGTCGCGTCGCCGCCGCCGCGTGTACCTGGAACTCACCTTTCGCCGAACTGCACCAATTATACCATCTCTTCTACGAAATTCTAGCATATCGTAATTCGCGGAACTCCTCCGGCCGGTTATTTTTCTTATTCCGCGTATTTTTCGTATTAATTCAGGAAATAATCGCGAGACTGGTTTACTTGGAAGTAGAAGCAGATATTTTTGCAGATTGAGAGAAATAAAGACGTAGAAAAGACAGAGAGAGATAGATAGATAGATAGATAGAGGGAGAGAGAGAAATAGAGATTAGGGATATAAAGAGATTCTCACTCTCGGAGAGGAGAGGAGAGAGTAACTGATGATTTTTAAGGTGGTCAGGTAGTATTGATGATTATGTATGACTCGAGAAGAAGCAACGCCATCCTAGTGTTTTTAGAGCGTCATGTAATATGGAATTAAACAATGTTGTTAAGACGTAAAGATGTTTTGGGTACATTGTGGACTCTTTGTTCTCGTGATCGCTGTACCTGGATTTATTAGCAGCGCCGACAGCACGTCCAAGCGAGGTAACAGCCTTTAACTTTTACAGAGGAGGAAAATCTGATCATTCTTTTTATTATTATGATTATTGTTATTTATTATGTTTATTAGTTTTATTGGTTTATTCTTTTTACGTTTTTTTTTTCTTTTTTATTCTTTTTTTATTCTTTTATCTTTTTTTTTATTTTTTCAGTATTTTCATCTGTTAAATAATTTTCAGTTGTTCATTCAGAGGGCGTTTTTTGAAATTGTGGACATTAATCTTTACTTGCTATACTTACTTAAAATTGCATACTTGCGAATAAAAAAAAATATTCAATATTTTTATTTAATATTTTTATTTGTTTAATTTTTTTATGAAAAAAATATTAAATATTAATATTGATGTTAAAGGATATTGAGTATTTTGAATACTTTGACATATTCAAAGCTCAATTTAAAAGTTTATTTTAGTTAAAAATTAAATTTAAATACATTAAAAAAAAATTGATCAAGTTTTAATAAAAGTTTTTTGGACAAATATAACTACTTTAGAATTTCGGGATATTTTCGGGCTCTTGAAATACGGAAAAATAAATTTCCCAAAATCAACCCTTGTTACTGACACAACCACACCTCAATTATGAAAAATAGTTTTTTGACAAAAGAAACCACACCAGAATTTCTGGCTATTTTCGGGCTCTTGAAATACGGAAAAATCATTTTCTCTAAATCACAAACGTTTATATAATGTTATGGTCAGGGAATTGGCAGGGGAAAAAAAAGGTAAATGTTAGAGAAATGCGAGTAACTTCCAGGGAAAATAGAAATTGACATTTAAGTTAACTGTTATTTTTGTTGTATTAAATTATTGCTTTTTTGGTTTATTTAACAGATTTTAGAAGCATTCCAAGGATTTTGAAGGATTATAAAGAATTTCCATGAATTCTTTGGGACTCTATGGATTTCTAATAATTTTAAAATATTTTCAATAATTGTAAGGAATTTTAAGAGATTTCTAGGAATTTAAAGGGATTACAAGAGATTTTTATGATATTTAAAAGATTTCATGGAATTTTAAAGGATTTCATGAGATTTTAAAGAAATTTAATGAATTTCAAAATTCAAAGGATTTTAAGTGATTTTAGTGTTCCTCATTGAATTTTCAAGGATTTCACGAGATTTTTATGATTTTTAAAAGATTTTGTGGAATTTAAAGAAATTTCAAGAGATTTTCCAAAATTTTAAGAGATTATTACGTATTTTAAGGGATTTTAAAGTTTTTCGTGGAATTATAAAGGATTCTAATAAACTCGTAAGAATTTTAAGATATTTGACATTTTTAAAATGCTTTCAAGAAATTTTAAAGGATTTCGTGGAATTAATAAATTTTTAATTTATGAGATTTTATATTATTATAGTAGAATTTTAAAGAATTTAAAGAAATTTCAGAGATTTTGAAACATTTTGAGGAACTTAAAGTTTCTCGTGGAATTTAAAAATATTTCAAGAGTTTTTTAAAAGATTTTAAGAGATTTTTAGGAATTTTAAAAAGATTTTGAAGTTTTTCGTGGAATTTAAAGGATTTCGAATGATTTCGAGGAATTTAAAAAGAATTATGGAAACCTTAAGGGATTGCATGGAATATTAACAAATTTAAAGGCGTTTCCTAGAATTTTAAGACGTTTCTAGGAATTTCAAGACAATTCCCCGATTTTCTGTTCAATTCCTGAACAATTTCCAGATTTTTTTCAATTCCCGGACAATTCATAAATTTTTGCTGATTTATTTTTAAATTTCTGCATTTTTCCCGAATTTTTTTAATTTTCGGACAATTCTCAGATTTTCACGATTTTTTTTTTCAAATCTCGGAAAATTCTTCGATTTTCTTTTCAATTCCTGGAAAATTGCAAATTCTTTTTCAATTCCCGGACAATTACTAGATTTTCCTGAATTTTTTTCCAATTCCCCGATTTTCCGAATTGTTTTCAATTCTCTGACAATTTTTCAATTTCTGCATTTTCCCGGATTTTTTTTCAATTACTGGAAAATTCTCGGATTTTTCCGATTTTTCAATTCTCTGACAATTCCTGGATTTTCCAGGATTTTATTTTAAATTCCTGGAAAATTCCCAGATTTTTTTTCAATTCCCGGACAATTCCCTGACTTTCCCGAATTTTTTTTTCAATTCTCGGACAATTTTTTCCCGATTTTCCCGGATTTTCTTTTCAATTCCTGGACTATTCTCAGATTTTTTTCGATTCTCAGACAATTGCTCGATTTTTGCTGATTTCTTTTTCAATTTCCGCATTTTCCCGTTTTTTTTTAGTTTCCTTGACAATTCTCAGATTTTTCGGAAATTGTTTGTTAGGTGTTTATTATGTATTTATTATATATTTATTATGTATTTATTATGTTTTTATGTATTTATTATGTATTTATTATAAATATCTGTGAGTTTAACAGATTCTTCTTTCTCTTTTCGGTGTTTTTCGTCCCTGGTTTATGTCCAGTTTTATTTTTAGTGTTACAGTAACATTTATTGTTTTTCTGTCTTAGATTATCATTATGAGGTTATCCTTTATGAGAGACCTTTTCAAACTTGGGCCGAGGTCCTTTCGACACCCTATATCTGACCCTCTTAAGCCGATCGCAACCCCAACCTTCCCCAAATCCATTTTAAACCCTCATTCGCTATCTAAACTACAAGTCGCTTCTCGATTTTCGGAGAAAGGAATACTTTGAAAGTAGTCTTCGGCACTTTAGAGGACTGTAAAGTATATTGGTTCGGGATAAGTTTTTCTTTTTGATAAAAAGTGAGCTATTAGGGACACTTCAAGCTTTGAGTTTTTCTGTGGAAACAAAAGTATTAAAACAGTATCAAAAAAGTATATATAGGAAAGTATAAAAAAAGTAAAAAATTTTTTTTTTAAATAAGTATAAAAGAAAAGTATCTAAAAAGTAAAAAAGGAAATTATATCAAAAAAGTATCTTTTGGAAGACAACGCCTATGATTTTTTCTACTTCTTCCCCATAAATACACCATTGACAAAAATAAATAAATAAATAAATAAAAATAAATATAAAAAAAATTAATATTAAAAAAATAAATAAAAAAATAATAATAAATAATAATAATATTTTAATAATATTAAAGTAAATATTTTTAAATATTTAAATTTATATTTATATTTTTTAAATATTCTTTTTGAAGTGTCGATAAGGAAATGCCAATTTTAAAATGTTTGAACAGCTTTTCAAGAATTTCTAGGGACAAAAATTTCAAGGGATTTTTCATTTTAATGTATTTAAAAATATTTCAAGGAATTAGAAATAAATTTGAGGTATTTTTGGGCATTACAAGTAATTTTATAAAATTTTATAAAGATTTGTAAGGAATTAAAAAAAAGAAACTTTCAAGGGATTCTCACCTCTTCTAAAAAAAAATTATTATTAGGTATTATTGTTATTGTCTATTACTATTTATTTATTTACTTATTTAATAGGAATTCTGTGATTTCCTGTGCACAAAATTTTCCTCTCATCGAAAAGATATTTTAATATACACCATTCTCTTCGTTTTTTAATGACGAAGAGAATGGTCTATATAATATTTCGTTTTATTGAAGTTAAGATGTTGAAAATAATGTTTAAATATGTTCGAAAATCAGGTATATTTGTTCAGGAGCATGAAATGAATTTCGCGTAGGGGACATTTGTCCCCCGTAGGAGCCGTGTAGGGTTAAGTATTTTTTAGGATTAGAAACAATTTCAAAAGATTTTAAGAAATTTTCATAGATTTTAAGGGATTACAAAAGAAAATTCAAAATGTTTCATAGGATTTCATGTAATTTAAAAAAGCTTTAAGTATTTTATTTGGGATTTATGTTTAGAAAAGTTTGAGAGAGTAAAAGGGCCTGAATGTGAAAAAAAATATCGAAAAAATAATTCCCGTTTCAAATTCTCGAGATATGCAAATTTTTTATTGAAATCCTTTAAAATCCATAAAATCTCCTGAAAACTTTTCTTTTTCTTCCCCTACTCTTTTTTTTTAATTTTTGGTCCTTTTTTCTTTTTTCCTTTTTTTTTCTATTTTTTTTCATAAATATATTGTATTCTATATTCCAATAATTAATTAAAAAAATTACCTACAACAAAAAAATACTAAAAAAAATCCTTGACCAATAAAAAATGTTAAAAGCAATTACATATTTAAAAATAGAAACATAGAATTGAATATTTTCAAACGCAGTCATTTTAAATTAAGGACTCATTTGCAATTAATTTAGAATGATTTAAATTGCAATATGTCCGTGACAGAAGGCTTTGTTAAATACAGGATATTATAAATGAGCAGAAATATAATTGGAAGATAGATTTTACATCAGTTGCTAAATTTAACAGCGCTTCAATAGTTATTTCTGTTCAATTCAGGTTTGTATTGAAATTATGGGTTATTTATTGAAATATTCTATTTTCAGTTACAAAGCGATCTATCATCAAAGGTTATTAAATTCCCTCCTTCAAATTCAAACATAATCAAATAAAAAATTTTTTAATATATTTAATTCTGACGAAAAATATTTATTACAATTTATAAAATGTAAAAAGTTTATATGTTTTGAATATACATAATTTTAATAATTTTTGAAGCAGATTCCTTTTATCGAGATTTACCGACATTCAGGACACTCGAGGGTTCGTGTCCGTGCTAAATTTTCAGAAATGGTTCTTACAGCTCAAAAAATAATTTACAAAAACATTTTTTAATCTATAGAAGTTAAATTCAGTTTGAAAATGATGTCTATTAAATTTCGCCCATGGAATTTCTGGGCAATTCCCAGATTTTTTTCAAGTGCCAAAAAATTTCAAGATTTTTCCCAATTTTTTTAAATTCCTGGATTTTCTTCAATTTACGGACAACTCTGGGATTTTTTTTCAATTCTGGGACAATTCCTAGATTTTTCTCAATTCCCAGACAATTCTCGATTTTTTCTTTCAATACCCGGAAAATTCCTGGCTTTACCCGTTTTTTTAAATTCCTGGATAATTCCTGGATTTTTTCAATCCCCAATTCCCGATTTCTTCTTTCAATTTCCGGATTTTTCCGTTTTTTCCAATTCCCCGATAATTCCCACATTTTCCCGAATTTTTTTTCAATTCCTGGACTATTCCCGATTTTTTTTCAACTCCTGGACAATTCTCGGATTTTTTTCAATTTCGGGACGATTCCCAGATTTCCCGATTTTTTTCGATTCTCGGAAAATTCCCTGATTTTCTTTTTTCAATTTTCTGATTGTCTGATTTTCAATTCTCAGACAATTCCCGATTTTTTAAATTCCTCGACAATTCCCGGATTTTCCCGTTCTTTTAATTCCTGAAGAATTTCAGGACTTTTTTTAATTCTTTGACAATTCCTAGATTTTCCTGGATTTGTTTCAATTCTCGTATTTTTCCGATTTTTTTTTTCAATTTCAGGATATTTCCCGGGTTTTCCCGAATTTTTTTCTATTCTCGGTTTTTTTCAATTCTCGGAAATTTCCCTGATATTTTTTTCAATTTCCGAATTGTTTTCAATTCTTGGACAAATCCCAGATTTTTTTTTCAATTCCCGGATTTCTTTAAATGTCCGGATTTCTTAAAATTCCTCATTTTACGAAAAGAATATTAAAAATATCAATTTTTTCTCTTTGCAGATCTATTCCATTTCAAAACAGAAATATGTCTATTGATCAAATTTTTTTCCACTCGAAATACTTTTCTAATAAAGCGAGTTATTAATCAAACTTGAAAAAATCATTACACTTTCCACGAAAAATATTAAACTTACACATTTTTTCGCTCTGTACGCGTATTTACATTCAAAAAATGAGCAGCTCTACAGAGCGAAAAAACTCCTAATCACAATATTTTTCTCGTAAAATGAGGAATCGAATTTATGGTTAAAAATGCGGGCGAAAAAGAACCCCTTAATATGAAGACATTTTAACCTCCTTAGAGCTCTCGACACGAAAATTCCTCCCAGAAGACTTGGCACAAATGGCACATTGTTCCCGACCCAGTACCGGATCTGAGCCACTTGACCAGCGTTTAACGTGGTCCACTTTCCCCGCCCATATACTCAAGTTTTCTTTCGGATTAAATTAAAAGTAGCTGCGAGAAAAACTGAGGACAGTCGAAAGTTTCCCCGAGGGAGTAACTTTGCTGTTGTTGTGTAATCACGACTCCCGAAGGGTCGACAAAACTCACACCATGCATTTTCGTTTGACCATTTCTCCCCCCCTTCCCTTCCCCCTCCAGCACCAACCTTCCCACTCACAACCAATGAACTGAAACCCGACGCCGTGCCGGGGGAGATGTTTGCCTTGTGGAACATTCAATTCAAATTTACCAGCCTTTTTGGGGATGTTAAGCCAATCATAAAGCAATTCAAAGTTTGTTCCAAATTCCAGAGATACTCTCCGTGTTAGGAGGGTTCCTTCCAACAGTTCTACTCACAATATATCATTGTCAACGTCTTTTTTATTACCGTCGGAAAATAATGTTTAGAAATCTCTAGGTTTAGTAGAATCGGATTTATTTCACTAGGAAGTTGTTGTTATTGATGACGCAGCGCCGTTGTCGCTGTTTTCAGAATCCAGCTCATGTGATATACGCCCTTTTTGACCCCCATGTGACATGCCCTTTCTGACAGCTATGTGACATACGCCCTTCTTTATTCTCATGTTACATACGTCCTTATTGACTCCCAAGTGACACCCTTATTGACCTCCATGCGACATTCGCCCTTCTTGACCCCCATGTGACATTCGCCCTTCTTGACTTCCATGTGACTTACGCCCTTCTTAACCCCTTGTGACATACACTCTTCTTAACCCCCTTGTTACATACGCCCTTTTTGACCCCAAGTGATATACGCCCTTCTTGACACCTATGTGACATTTGCCCTTCTTCACCCTACGTGAGATACGCCGCTTTCTACCCCCACATGACATACACCCTTTTTGATCCCACGAGACATACGCCCTTCTTTACCCTCATAAGACATTCGCCCTTTTTGACTCCTATGTGACATTCTATTCTTTTTACCCCTATGTGACATACGCCCTTTTTAGTCATATATGAATACGTTCTTTTCGACCACCACCTAAAATATGCCCTTCTTGAACACCACGAGAAATACGCCCTTATTGACCTTCAAATGAGATATGTCCTTCATAACCCACCTCTGAACAAGTGACATATGCCCTTCTTGACCCCCATGTGACATACGCTTTTCTTGACCCCCATGTTACATACGCCCTTCTTTACCCTCATGAGATATTCGCCCTTTTTGACTCCTGTGACATTCGCCCTTTTTTGACAACTGTGACAAACGCCCTTCTTGACCTTACCTAACATACGCCCTTCTTAAACCTACGTGACGTCCTTCTCGAGCCCAACAAAAATTCGCCCTTTTTAACCCTCACGAAAGATACGCCCTTTTTCACCCAACGAAAATACGCCCTTTTTGACTCCAGCGAAAGATACGCCCTTATTGACCCCCACTGGAGATATGCCCTTATTGACCCCATGTAAGATACGCCCTTCTTGACCACCACCTAACATATGAACTTCTTGATCCCCACCGACCACGTGAAATACGCCCTTCTTGAACCTTTTGAGAAATACGACCTTATTGACCCCCAATTGAGATACGCCCTTATTGACCCCACGCGACATAAGCCCTTCTTGACTCCCCTCGACCATGTGACATACGCTCTTTTTGAACTTCCCCTCTCTAACTCGTAACATACGCCCTTATTGACCTCTCCATTGATCAGATGATTGGTCTTTAGCCATTTCAGTATCATATTATTAATATTATTAATATTAATAATATTAATAATTTTATTTATATGTTTATTTATTTGTATTTATTTTATTATTTTATTTATTTATATTTTATTTATATTTATTAAAATATTATTATTATTAATATTAATAATTTTAATTAATTAATATTTCTTTCAGATTTTTTTATCAATTTATTTCATAAATTTTTTCTTTTACTTTTGATTGTGTGAACAAAAAATTGGGAGATGCTATCAAAATTTTAAATCTGATAAAGCCGTAGTTCAATTTGTATTATATATCGTTGACAGTCACCCTTTGATCAAGGAAAGAACTTCTTTTTACTACCTCGTCGTTCCATAAAAAATTGCGATTTTATCTTCTGAATAAACCCATAAGAGAGTCTTTCCAACAAGTTCTCTAGAAAAGAAAAAAAGACGAAAATTATTCAAAACTTTCATGAAATTCATTGAAATCTCTTGTAATCTTTTGAAATACCGTGAAATCTTTTGAAACCTCTTTAATATTTTTAAAATATCTTGCAATCTTTTGAAATTTCTGGAAATCTTTTGAAATCCCTTAAAATTCATTATTTCCGTAAATATCTTGAAATCTATTAAAATCCATTTATGCAATTCAATGAATTCTTGGAATTCACGCAACACAATGAATTCTTTGAATTCAGGAAATTGAATCAATTCTTGGAATTCATGCAATTCAATGAATTCTTGTAATTCTTGGAATTCATGCAATTCAATGAATTCTTGGAATTTTTGGAATTCTTAGAATTCACGCAATTACAAAAATTATTTAAATCCTTGGAATTCTTAGAATATATGCAATTCAATGAATTCCTAGAATTCTTAGAATTCATGCAATTTAAAAAATTCTTGGAATTCTTGTGAATAATTTAAAACTTCTTAATTCTTTTGTTTTCTTCAGATCTCTTTAATATTATTTTGAAATCACGATAATTAATTCTTGTAAATTCTAGAAACTTATAAATTCTACTAATCTTTGTAAATTATTTGAATTTTTTGAAATTCCTAAAACTCCTGGTATTTCTTTGAATTCTTCATGATGGTGAAATTTCTAAAATTCTCTTAAATCTTTGAATTCTCTGATTTCTCAGAATCCTCTGATTTCTCGGAATTCCATTTATTCTCTGAATTCTCGGTTTTCACTGAATTGTCAGAATTGTCTCAATTCTCTTAAATCTTTGAATTCTCTGAATTTTCGAATTCTCTGAATTCTATTTATTCTCTGAATTTTCTGATTTCATTGAATTGTCTGAATTCTCTTAAATTTTTGAATTCTCTGAATTCAAAAAATTCTCTGAAATCATAGAATTCTCTGGATTTTTTAAAAATTCTTTGCATTCAATTGCATTTAAATTAAATTATTCGATTGTTGGTAAAATCCAATAATAGGTGCAAGACGAGTGCCAGATTAATAATTTAGCGTGTCGTTAATCGCGAATTTATGTATTTCGCGTGACTGGCGACGTCGCTCGTTAATCGTAATAAGTCGCTAAGCATGGCGTGTGCCGAATATTAGTTGCCTGTTGCGGACCGTCGAGCATTTCCTTCCTCTGCAATTTCCGTTTTGTAGGCGTGTCGGGTTAATTGAGTTGGCTCCTCGTCCTCGAAATACCTTTGAGACAGAGAGAGACCGAAGTAGAAATAAAAGCAAAAGGGACAAGAAGAAAAAGAGGGAAATTAGATAAAAGGGAATAAGGGATCAAGAAAAAAGATGGAAAAATTAGAAAAAGATAAAAAAAAATGAGAGAAATAAAGAAAATTAAAAAAAAAGAGATAGGAAAGTTGGAAAAAAATAGAAAAGTTAAAAAAGATAGAAAATTTTAAAAAGATAGAAATAAAATAAAAAGAACTAGACTAGAAGTAGACTAGTTTTTAGTTAGACTAGAAAATATTATTTTAGCAAACACTCTGTGTATTTTATAAATTCGCGAATTAACGGGAATTAGTTGAATTATTGGAATTCATTAAGTTCTTTGAATTTGTTTAATTTTTGGGATTCATGCAATTCAACGAATTCTTGGATTTTACGAAATTTTTTCAATTTTTAGAAATCGTGCAGTCCAGTGGCGTAGATAGCTTTTTTTGATGGGGGGGGGGGGGTTTAAGACTTGGTAAAAAATACGGTTGTTTCCAAAGTTAGATATCAGTTATCCAATGAATGAATCTTATAGTTTATAAAATTCTTAATTTAATGTTGAAATTTGAATTTTCTATCACGGTTTCGATTGGAGGGCCACTCTGACGTCATAGCGGTCGGATTTTCGACCAATCACATCTTATGTGTCAGTGAGTTGGTTGTTGGTTGTGTCTAGAGTTCTTAGTCGGTTATATTACTTCGAGAACGGTAACGAGAATGAGAATATAACCGAGACTTAAATTCTCTGAGAATTTATGATGTTTGGAGAATTTGGTGAAAGAGAGATATTTGTTAATTAATTAACTGATAATGTATAATAAACTGTATTTTTTACTTCTATTAGTTTATTTTTTTTTAATGAGCTTTGGAAATGAATAAAACTGTCACAAATGTATGCAGAGTATAGAGGTTATGTTAGAGTCTAACATAACCTATAAAGGGACGTTTACTATATAAGATGAATTTTGTGGCTTTTATTAACTGGTAAGCTGATGTTTTGCATATTTTACAATCCTAAATAAGCCTAAGCTATTAAATAACTAATATTTAACTATGTAAATAACGTAAACAATAAAAATATTGTTAAAAATCATAAATTCTTAAATTCTCTTAAATTCCTTTAAATTCTCATAAATTCTGTCATATTCTCGGTCATATAACCCGGATTTAAATTCTCGAGAATTTAAGAACTCTAGTTGTGTCACGAGTTGGTTAGTTCCCATTCTCTCCAGCATCGCGCTGATTGACATATCACTCCCGGTTTTTCCATTGCAATATTACAAAATAATTTTGCTGAATGTTTATATGTATTATAAAGGGAAAATATGAATAAAAGAATATTGTGATTATAGCCTTGCAGATTAAAATAATCTTATATTTAAATTTAAATAAAAAGTTAAATAAGCTGAAAGTTAAAATTAATTTCGTCACAAAATAGTAAACAATATAACAAAAAGAGGAGTTCTTAGACAATTATTAATTATATATTAATTTTTTTTAATTTTATATATACTTATCAGAATTTGTTTATCTGTTATAATAATCTGTAAAGTCGCATTTTTGAAACATAAGTTATTTAATGCGCAACAGATTATTTTATTTATTTAAATTTATTATTTATTAAGATTTATGTGACAAACAAAGAAAAATTGTGCAAAAAAGTATTTTTATATATTTGACAATAACAAGAAATTCTATATCAAAGAAGTGAAACATAACATATAAGTAATCAAGTGAAATCTTTTGAGCATATTTACGAAAAGTCACAATTATTCTTAAAATACTCCGATACCATAAACATATCTACTTTCGGTAGATTTCCACTATTGGCTTTTACGATACGAAACCCTCGTTTGGCATTTTTTTAAACAATATTTACCCTTTGCCATTTCCCTTTGCCATTTTCTTTTACCATTCTCTTTGCCATTTCCCCTTATCATTTCCTTTTAACATTCCCTTCGCCATTCCTTTTACCATTTCCCTTTACCATTCTATTTTCCATTCTCTTTACCATTCCATTTGCAATTTCCTTTTACCATTCCCTTTGCCATTCCTTTTGCCATTCCCTGTGTCATTTACCTTTACCATTCCCTTTACCATTCCCTTTGCCATTCCCTTTACCATTCCTTTTGCCATTCCCTTTGCCATTCCCTTTGCCATTCCCTTTGCCATTTCCTTTGCCATTCCCTTTATCATTCGCTTTGCCATTCCCTTTGCCATTTCCTTTCACCATTCCCTTTACCATTCCCTTTGTCATTCCCTTTGCCATTCCCTTTATCATTCCTTTTGTCATTCCCTTTACCATTCCCTTTGCCATTTCCCTTTACAATTCCCTTTGCCATTTCCTTTCACCATTCCCTTTTCCATTCCCTTTGTCATTTTCCTTTATCATTCCCTTTATAATAATTTTCTTTTACAATGAAAAAACACGGAAAAAATTTGTTCCGGAAGAATTACCGAATTAGTTCAGAGATTGAGGATATGAGAATAATAATTCAATGAAAATTACGGATCTACTTATTTTAAATATCACAGAACTTTTTTAAAGAGAATTACATAGAAATTTCAGGAGAATTAAAAATAATTCTGGTATAATTCCAGTCCAAGACTCAGAATTCTCTTGCACTGAAAAAAAAATTTAGTCATGGCAACAAAAACGTTTTGTTGTACAGTTTTTGTTGCCTCAACCAAATTTTGGTTGTCAACACAAAATTATTTTGTTGGGCCAACAAAATATTTTGTTGAACCAACCAAATTCTTTTGTTGGGTCTTTTAGTTGGCCTAACAAAAATGTTTTGTTGGCCCAACCAAACAAATTAGATGCACGACTCTACGCATGCGTGTTCGCCAGCCCTTGCTTATGTGATACTTTGCTGAGATTTTTATAAAATATTATAAGTGTTAGGTTAGCCGTGTGGTTTAAGTTGCATTCGATACGTTAGAGGTTAGAGATAAGTGTTTATAGGTAGTTCGAATCCCGGTCGCCGAAAAATTTCTTTCCGATTTTTCTTATCGTAAAAAGCTTGCGTTAGTATAAATAAATATAATTTAAGTAAAAATATCATAACAATCATTTAAAAACAAGCTAAAACAGTTCATTAATTGAACAATACCTAGTGTCAACCAAATAATTTTTTTGGGCCAACAAAACAGTTTGGTTGAGCCAACAAAACAGTTTAGTTGAGCCAACCAAACAGTTTGGTTGAGCCAACCAAACAGTTTTGTTGAGCCAACAAAAAGAACCAACAAAAAAGTTTGGTTGGCTCAACCAAAATGTTTTGTTGGCTGTATAGCAACCAAATTATTTTGTTGAGCCAACCAAATTTTGGTTGATAGAACCAAACAGTTTTCTCAGTGTGGCAGGGGAACAATAAAAACTCTTTTAGGGACATATAAATTCTTCTGAAAAATCTTGTGAAGATTATCGAACAGTTTTATATTTTCTACGAGACTTATTCGTTATATTTCATTTAACCTTTATAAAACCCACTTTCAATGTTTACTGTGAGTTCGGTAATTTTCTTAGAACGGTTCGAGCTATTTTCCTGAAAAGTTATTTGATATCTACCGAATTTTTTTCATATCCTCAATCTCTGAACTAATTCGGTAATTCTTCCGGAACAAATTTTTTCCGTGTATGGGCTATTTATTAATGAAAATCGGTACATTTGATTTTCTCGAAAACTATCACTCGCAGAAAAAAAAATGTTTAAAAAAAAATGTGTATTTCGATGAGCTCTACAACTTTTGTTTAAAATATATTTTTTTAATTTTGCATATTAGCTGAGATAAACGTAAAAAAACATGATTTTTATGGTTTTAACATGAAAAACAACTAATCGCCAGTTTTCACTATCATTTTCGTAATCAGCGTATCAAAATACATAAGTATATATTAAGGGCATGTGATACTTTTTGATCGAATTTAGCAAGATGAAACTTTTTTTTAATTTTGCAAGATAAAAAGAGTCAATAACGGTCCGTTTTAATGTTTTCTTCCGTTTTCCAAAGTTTCAGGGAAAAATATTAATTTTTGTGGCTGAAAAGTTGGGTAATTTGATCACTCATAAAGCATAGAGCACCTAACCTCAAAGTGACAAATGCATTACGAATTTTAGCAAATTTAAACTTTTTTTCATTATACAAGATAAAAAGAGTCAATAACGGTCCGTTTTAATGTTCTCTTCCGTTTTCCAAAGTTTCAGGGCAAAATATTAATTTTTGTGGCTGAAAAGTTGGGTAATTTGAAAATCAATAAAATCGAAAAAAATTGCTCATATAGTAAGTATCACATGCCCTTAATTATTTAAATTTAATTTAAAATAACACATATTATACTAAAATCAAAAAATTGAATTTCATAATCCCGCGACCGGTTTCACTAAAAAGGAAACTAGCTGTCAAGTTGTATCAACTTTTGTGCTCATTCAATGAGCACTTTGCTTCCTGTAAACAAATATGATTTGCTTCCTCATAAAGGAAGCATTATGTATTTAAGGGCATGTGTAACTTTTAATTATGGTTTTCAAATAACCCAACTTTTCAGCCACAAAAATAAATATTTTGCCCTGAAACTTTGGAAAACGGAAGAGAACATTAAAACGGACCGTTATTGACTCTTTTTATCTTGTATAATGAAAAAAAGTTTAAATTTGCTAAAATTCGTAATGCATTTGTCACTTTGAGGTTAGGTGCTCTATGCTTTATGAGTGATTAAATTACCCAACTTTTCAGCCACAAAAATGAATATTTTGCCCTGAAACTTTGGAAAACGGAAGAGAACATTAAAACGGACCGTTATTGACTCTTTTTATCTTGCAAAATTAAAAAAAATGTCTCATCTTGCTAAATTCGATCTAAAAGTATCACATGCCCTTAATTTTCTTTACATCAGCATTAAATTTTGATTTTACTTGAGAAGTTATATTCGAAAAACTCTTTTTCGAAAATTACAATAAAGCACAACTTTCTTATTTTTGAATGAAATGGATTAATCTTATAGGTCAATCGATTCGTCTGGACACAAGGAATCTTCATTTCCCTAACACCAGCTTTAAATTTTTATTATTTGAGAAATTATAGTTGAAAAATTGAATTTTTAAAAAATAATTTTTTATAGCTTTCTTATTTCTCAATGAAATGCATTAATGATATAGGTCAATCGATTCATCTCGACACAAAGAATATTTATTTTCCTTACGTCAGGTCAAAATTTTGATTATTTGAAAAGTTATAGTTGAAAAATTAATTTTTGAAAATTAATTATAATTAATCATATAGGTCAATCGATTCGTCTCGATGAAAGGAATCTTCATTTTCCTTACATCAACTTTAAATTTTGAATATTTGAGAAGTTACACTGAGAAAAAAGTTTGTTTGAATTAATCAAAAAAATTTGTTTGAAGTCAGATAATTGAACGAAATAAATTTTTTACTTCAATTAACAAAACATTTATTTAAATTTAATAAATGAAGAATATTTACTTGATTAATTGAAATATATAATTTATTTGGTACATATGTCATTATATGTTTGATTTAAATAAAAGATTTGTTTGATTTGAAACAAATAATATGTTTAGTATATATTTTTATTTTAAACAAAGTATTTGTTTAATTCAAACAAAAAATATAATGTGAATAAACTTTTAGAGATGTTAAAAAATGACAGTGTCAAAGACTTGTTTGCATTCAAATACACCCGATTCTTAACCATAAGTTATCAGCCTCCGTGGCGTAGTGGGTAGAGTGTCGAGTTTTAATTCCGCTCTTCTCGCGCGTCTTGCGTTCGAGTCCTGGTTCCGACGCGATTTCGCAATATCAAAGAAATCAATTTTTCATTAGCTGTAAAGTATGTATTAGATAAATGAAACTATAATATAGATCGATTTCAATTTTTTTCTTTTTTTTTTGGAAAAAAAATATTCATTTATTTTTTTTTCAACTGTCAAACAAGAAACTTATTTAATTTAAACAAAAAATTTATTTGAATGAAACAAAATTTTATTCAATTGAAATAAATAAAAACAAATAAGGAATTTATTTAGAACAAACAAACATATGATTGACCCCATATCAAAGTGATAATTTGTTTGATTCAAACAAACATTTTTCTGAGTGTATAGTGAAAAAATGAGTTTTACGAAAATTATAAAAGTGCACAAAACTTGTAAAATTAAATATTTTGGTAAACTCTGGTAAAAAAATTCAAATTGGTACGTAGTGGAATAAGTATGCCAAATTTCATCAATTTATCTGTGTACGCGTTCAAAAGATATTGCAGGATCGTTATAAGCGTGACATACAAACATACACACATCCGGACAATTTTTCAGGACATCATATTAGATATATCCCCCTTGAAATATGTTCAAAAAAATCATTTTTTAGAAAATCGATTTTGTCACTACTACAAAGCTTCCTCTATGAGGAAGCAATACATATACATATATTTCGTTATATTTATAGCATCCAGCTTCGAGTCTGGCAAACTCGGGCATGATTTCTCTGACGTTAATCCAGTGAACCAACAACAAGGTTCGCCAATTACTGAAACGAGAAATTGTGGCCCAATTGTGCCTTGCTTATTTGCTACTAACAAGCCAGTAACATGACGAGTGGGTAGTACATTTCCCAGTTTTTTTTTCTCTCGCAGCGCAAGGATCATTGAGATAGAAAAGTGTCGGGTGTTGTTTCAACAAATGGAATTTAGCTTGTATCCCTTTTCGTGGGAACTGAGCCTCCTTCTGCTTCGAGTGGGATTTCCTCGAATCACAGAGGCTCACGCACGCAGCAGATTATTGAACGGTGGCTGTGGTTTATTTCTTTTTTTTTCTTTTTTTTTCATTCTATGTATCTCTGCCTACTTTTTTTTTTCAATCTCTCTCCACTCTACTCTCTTTTTTCTTTCATTCTCCCCCTCAACCCATCGCTCAAACTTTTTTTTTTGTTGTTTCCCTCCCTTTTCTAGTTTCTCCCGTTTGTCTGGTTTCTTTTTTCTTTCTAGTTTCTCTCTTCATTTTTTTTTTTCTAGTTTCTCAGAGTGGCTACTAAATGTCCACAAAATTTCCGATTATTTCCGGGTTTTTTAATAAAAATAATTTTCAATTATTATTTATAAAGTATAATAATTTTAATAAAAAAAAATAAATTAATAATTAATAATTAATTAATAGAATTGGTACATTCAAGATTGTCTGAAATTTGACTAGATTGTACATATGATTTCAGATTTAGATGGATTTCAAAAGATTTCAAGAGATTTTAAGCTAGGAATTTTAGGAATTCTAACAATTTAAAGAATTCAAAGAATTCAAGGGAATTCCCAGAATTCAAAGGAATTTCATGAATTCAAACGAATTTCAAGAATTCAAAGTAATTTCACAAATTCAAAAGAGTTTCACGTATTCAAAGGAATTTCAAGAACTCATCATACTCCCAAGATTACAGAATTTCATGAAGTTTCAAGAAATTCTATGAAATTCTTTGAAATCCTTCGAAATTTAATGAAATCTTTGAAAGTCTAAAAAAAATCTATGCAATTCTAAGAAATTCTTTGAAATTTCATGAAACTCCATGAAATTCTCTGAATCCTTTGAAAATTCGTGTTTTATGAAATTCTATGAAATTCTATGAAATAGTATGAAATTTTATGAAATGCTTTGAAATTTAATGAAATCCTTTAAATTTCGTTGTTATTCCATGAAATTTTATGAAATCCTTTGAAATTTAATGAAATCCTGTAAAATGTTATGAATATCTATGAAATTCTATGAAATCCTTTGAAATTTTATGAAATCCTATGAAACTCTGTGGAATTTTATGAAATTCTTTAAAATTCGTTGTTATTCCATGTAATTTTATACACCCAGAAAAAAAGTTTGTTTGAATCAAATAAATGTATATTGATATACAGCCAAATAAAAAATATCTTTGAATTAAATAAAATTTATTTGATTAAAACAAACTTTTTTTCTGGGTGTAAAATTCCATGAAATTCTGTGAATTCCTTGAAAATCTATGAAAAAATCTATGAAATTCTATGAAATTCCATGAAATTTTATGAAATCCTTTAAAATTTAAAGAAATTCCATGAAATTCTATGAAATAGTATGAAATTTTATGAAATCCCTTGAAATTTAATGAAATTCTGTGAAATCAATTAAAAATTATTGTTATTCCATGAAATTCCATGAAATTTTATTAAATATTCCTATAAAACAATGAAAAATCCATTCAAATTCATTGGTTCCCTAAAATTTTTTTAGAAATTCCATGACATTTTATGAAATTTTATGAAATTCTTAGGGATCTCAAATTTCATGAAATTCTATGAAATCCATTAAAATTCGTTGTCCTATGAAATTCTTAGAAACCCCATGAAATTATATGAAATTTTACGAAATCCTTTGAATGAAATCTTGTTAAATTTTACGAAAATCTATAAAGTTCTATAAAATCCTTTGAAATTTCTAAAAATATTTAGAATATTTTTTAGAATCCATGCAATCTTTGAAAATCCCTTCAAATTTAGTAGATTTTCAACTCCACACATTTTATTCCACCATTAATTTATCACCGTTCTTTTTTTTTTTTCTTGTAAGCCTGCAGGTCCGACTAAAACCTATTTCGACTACTTAAATTCGCTGGGAGCCTACATGTCGGCCTAAATCCATGTTGTACTACTGTCGCTCTCAATTTTCAATATACTATATATCTATATTATAGTGTGCTATAATTTTTATGCTTCCGAGTTTTAATCTGAGATAATTTTTATTTTTCCGAATTATTGTTTATTTTTAGTTTATAATTATTTTTCATAATTTTAATTTTGCCTAAAATTTAATTTTCCCTCATTTTTACTTTTCCGAATTATTATTTTCCATAATTTTTATTTTTCCGAAAAATTATTATATTTGCCCTAGTTTTCATATTGAATAGTTATATTTAAATAGTTATTCGAAAATTTAAAAACTAGGGCAAATAATTTTTCGGAAAAATAAAAATTATGGAAAATAATAATTCGAAAAATTAAAAATGAGGGCGAATAAGTTTTAGGCGAAATAAAAATTATGAAAAAGAATTATTCGGAAAAACAAATATTATGTCAAATAATAATTCGGAAAATAAAAATTATGTCAAATTGAAATTAGGAAACATAAAAATAGCATAATTTTTAATAATTTAATTAATTTTTTAATTTCATAATTTTTTTTAGCACATTATAATATTTAGATATATTGAGAATTGAGAGTGTCAGTAGTACAACATGGATTTAGGCCGACATGCAGGCTCATAGCGAAATTAAGTAGTCGAAACAGGGTTTAGTCAGACCTGCAAGCTTACAAGAAAAAAAACGAACAGTGGTAAACTAATGGTGGAATAAAATGTGTGGAGTTGAAAATCTACTGAATTTTGGTGAATTTAGGGAGAAGTTGAATGAATCTCTATATAAGGCCAGCTTAAAGTTGTCCTGCGTACACGATTTAGGATATTAATGGATTACGCCAATGGAATAGGAGCGAACTTTGTTCGGAAAATCATTCGATATCAACTCTATTCAGACTTTTTTTTATTCTCCGCCCTTTAAATGTTTCCAATACAATTCGAAGAAACGAAAATAGTGGAACGAAATAAGATAAATGAACTTAATGAAACGTAAGATAAAAAAAATAAAAATAAAAATAAAAAAAATAAAATAAAAATTTTATTTCTTAGGGTATTTTTATAGATTTTTTGGTGCTCTTTTCGAATTTTTATTTTGCGACCAAAAATTTTTTATGGAAAAGCCGCCATCTTGGAAAATAGGTGTCGAAAATGGGTTTTTTGAAAATAACTCTTTTCCGGTACGCTTTTTTGCAAAAATAGTTACATAATAAATTAATTTAGAGAATATTTCCTACAATTTTTGTCCTTATCATTTTTTTGATAAGAGCAACCCTTTCTGCGTACGAGCGCCGCAAAGTTACCATAGGCGTCGTACACTGCGGGCAAAAAACAAAAATTGATATTCTGAAGCCATTTCTGAACCGATTAAATTTTTTTCTTAATTAAAGCTAATAAAATTCCGCACAAAACCAGATTTTGAAAAAAAATTGAAAATTTTTTTTTATTTAATAACAAAAAAGAAAAAATTGTTTTTAACAATTAAAATTGTTGATTGTCATCTAGACTTTCCAAAGGTTTAAAAATTAGTCATTTACACTTCATTACGTTGAAAAAAACAAGTTTCTACCTCTAAAAATAGCCAAACAGTGCATTTGTTAATTAAATTTGTTTAAACAATCATCAATTATTATTTAATGACTAAATCTTATAAGTGCCATTTTTCTATAATTTTTTACCTATACAGTAGAAAAAAACTTTATTTATTTCATCATAAATTGTTGCCAATTGTTTATAAAATTTGTTTATAAAGTAACAAACTGTTTATTGTCTTTCATGAATTAAATTAAAAAAAATACTATATTGCTTAAATTAAGAGCAGATTTTTTTCCATAAGTTTCGCTCAAAGCAATTTTTTGCTCTAATTACTCATTCTGTCATTTTTATAGTCTGTCCATTTGACTGTGAAACTTGACTGAATAGTCGATAAAATTTTCATTTAATCCATTTGATGTTTCTAGTCGGCATCGAAGTACAGAAAAGAAGAATATTGACGAAACGAAGAGAATGATATTAAATTCGAATAATTAACTGTTTCAAACGAAGCTTATGCTCTGCATTTTTTACGAGTTTTCTTTTTTCAACTGTGTGATTTTTGCCACTCTGTGAATTTTTTAATTTCATCGAAATCGAATTAATTATATCTTTAACGATAAATTTTAAATACAGATTTCGACATGATTTTTTGCGAGAAAAAAAAATTTGAAAATTAAATATTTTCACACACCCACACCCCTAACTGAAAGAGGTTTAGGGGTGTGGAAAAATATTTCCAAGCATTAGATTCACCTTTTTAACGATAAATTGTATTTTGAAAAAAGTACATTGTCACACCCCCTTCACACCCTCACATATTTTCAATTATTTTAGGGGGTGTGGAGTAGCGTGACAACATTTTTCTGTAGATAGGATTTTTGTTTATAACCCGACTATCATTTTTCAATAATAATAGTTTTTCATCAAGGTTATCTTCAGAAGAATTTATTAAAAAGAATTTAATCAATTCGAATTTTTAGGGCGCCAGACCTTTTGGTCAACTCAAATTTAATTAAATTTATACATACTAAAAAAAGAACATATAAATTCTTCTGAATTAGTTTGTATAGCTCAGCCCCAAATTCTGGATAATGGTAGAGGGGAGGGTTCTTAATTGAAAAGATTATCTAAATATTTCAAACTACTTCAAAATGAAATAACAAATTTAATTACAAAAATTTAAGTAATTTATTCAAACAATTTTGAAGTTCGAGGTATTCACAAGGTTAAATTCAAGTATTCAATAAATTATATTGCTTTAACATTATTTTGCTATATCTGAATCGAAATTAATATTATCAAAATGATTTACAATTTTTGGATTCTAAAAAAAAATATTATCTAATTATTATAGATAATCTGCGAGTTTTATCTCAAAATTGATTTATCGCGACATAATTTAACTTATAAACTTTTAATTCAAAATTTAGATCTAAAAAAAAAATATTCAAGAAGTCATAGAATTATTACATAATTAATCCTAATTTTCAAATTAAGTTATCAGAAGATAATTTACCTTTTCGTCAGTTATTTCGGACTTGGAATAAATCAAAATTAAATAGACATAATCACATTATAAGAAGAAGAATCCAATTGAGAAATTCAGAGTTGACTCGAAATATTAATTTAATGAATCTACAAGCATCAATCAGTAATATTAGTTAGGGCTTTCTTGGCCAACTAACTAAAAATCTAAATAAAAATAATTAGGGCTTTCTTGGCCAACTAATTATAGAATCTTAAATGATCGAGGCTTTCTTGGCCAATCGATACAAAAGACAATACTAAAAATCATGATGCTACTCCAATAAAATACAAAGACACAAATAAAACCAAATAAATCTGAATTTCTCAAATGAAATAGACAAAAACCTTACCAGAAATAATTCTCAAATCAAAGTGATTAATAAAATATTGAAGGATCTTGAAAGGAAACTTAATTTAACTTAATTTTGGGAGGACTAAATTAAAAAAGATGTTGTTCTTTCGGAAGTTGGTGACGAAAAGGTGTCGAATGGAGGAGAATGTTTGCTTCCTTGGCAACGTCGCTGCCTAGTTACCGACAGTGTTTTGTTTCGGCTTCTGATTGGTGGATGGTCTTAGACGATTTCCTTTGGTTCTGGTTGTAACTTCAGGATGCTGATTCAAATTCAAATTATCTTCTGAATTAATAAATGAAACATTTTAATTAATTCAGTCCAGATGTTAATTATTCTTCATAATGACTTCTCCAGTATTAAACATGTCGAACAAGGTGACTAAATCACGAACATCGACAATTATAATAGTGGGTCTTGGCTACCCGCGACAATAGAAGCATTCAAAATATCATGTTGAACAAGGTGACTCAATCACGAACATAAACAGTCATAATATTCTTGAATATATGTAGAATCTTCCACGATACGGCTATTCTAAATTTTACGCCAGGTGAATAAGTCTCTTTTACTAGATATTAAAGTACAGAGGCATTTTAGAAGTCACTCAATGACACGTGGGATGTGACAAGAAGAAATCTTCCTTATCCTCAGCTCGTCTCATCAGAAAAGGGCACGAATCTTTAAATATTGCTATCACTCCAAAATAATATTTAGCCTCAAGGAATCCAAATAAAATGATGAGAAGTCTTCATTATCCAGGAATGTATGATGATACATGACTCGATGATGAAATTTACATATAATAGAGACAATTTACAAGGAATTATTACTTAAAAGTAATTATCTAAATTACACAGGCACACAAAAAAAAAAAAGTGGTCTGTACCAAGAACCGGACCTATATATTCGTATGTATTTTGACGCGCTGAATCCGAATCCGGAGTCCGTTTTGCTCCATCACGTCAAATTTAAGGGCATTTGAAGGTCAAATCGGCAAAAAAATCGATTGAAAGAAGGTGACTAGCATTTCTATGGTTTTGAGGGCCGCTGAATCCGAATCTGGAATCCATTTGATTCCATCATGTCTGCATCAAGGTCAATTCAAGGTCAAATTTTCAAAGTGTGAAAAAAGTGAATTTTTGACTGCAGATTATGAAAGAGCGGGAAATTTTACGTTTAGATATGATATCCGCTATTTTTCTGAAGATGATCCTCAAGGACATTTCAAGGTGAAGACAGGCAAACAAAAATAAAAACAGTGGTCTGTACCAAGAACGAAACCTATATATTTTTATGTATTTTGACGCGCTGATTCAGAATCCAGGGTTCAATTGGCTCAAGCACGTCAAGTTTAAGGGCATTTGAAGGTCAAATCGGCAAAAAAGTTTATTGTAAGAAGGTGACTAGAATGTCTGTGGTTTTGAGAGCCGCTGAATTCGAATCTGGAATCAGGTTGATTCCATCATGTCTGCATCAAGGTCAATTCAAGGTCAAATTTGTATAATGTTAAAAAAGTGAATTTTTTACTGCAGATTCTGAAAGAGCGGAAAGTTTTACGTTCATATATGATATCCGACATTTTTCTGATGATGATCCTAAAGGTCATGTCAAGGTTAATTTATGTTAGTTACTTGAGAGTTCGTATAACCATTGTAAAAATACAATAGTATGTCTTCGTGGAACAAGAATTCTATTTTCATAAATAGAGGATATCACGTGTGAACGTAAAATTTTTCGCTCTTTCAGAATCTGCAGTAAAAAATTCACTTTTTTAACATTATACAAATTTGACCTTGAATTGACCTTGATGCAGACATGATGGAATCAACCTGATTCCAGATTCGAATTCAGCGGCCCTCAAAACCACAGAAATTCTTGTCACCTTCTTTCAATCGATTTTTTTGCCGATTTGACCTTCAAATGCCCTTAAACTTGACGTGCTGGAGTCAATTGAACCCTGGATTCTGAATCAGCGCGTCAAAATACATAAGAATATATAGGTCTCGTTCTTGGTACAGATCACTGTTTTTATTTTTGTTTACCTGTCTTGACCTTGAAATGTTCTTGAGGATCATCTTCAGAAAAATAGCGGATATCATATCTAAACGTAAAATTTCCCGCTCTTTCAGAATCTGCAGTCAAAAATTCACTTTTTTCACATTATGTAAATTTGACCTTGAATTGTCCTTGATGCAGTCCTGATGGAATCAAACTGATTCCAGATTCAGATTCAGCGTCCGTCAAAATCATAGAAATGATAGTCACCTTCTTTCAATCGATTTTTTTGCCAATTTGACCTTCAAATGCCCTTAAATTTGACGTGATGGAGCAGAACGGACTCCGGATTCGGATTCAGCGCGTCAAAATACATACGAATATATAGGTCCGGTTCTTGGTACAGACCACTTTTTTTTTTGTGTGCCTGTGTTATTTATCCAAGTCTCGAAATAACATTCAGCTTCCGAAATTTCTAAATAAACAAAGGGATTAAAGGAAATTCGAAAAAATAAACAATTTTGTAAGCTGTAAAATTTAAATAAATTTTACCGCGTTACATGTTATAACTGCAAATTTGAAAAACAATATTCACATCATGAACTTATCATTTTAAGTTATGAATCGCCTTAGCAAAAATAAGTTGAGGTGCCGTATAACCTTTGATTATTAAACCATGAATATTTTATTTAAAAATAATTAAAGATTATGATTTGCGCCCAACGTGGGGATGGGCGAAAATAAAATAAAGAGAATAATAGTTTATCCTTATCATCAGCCTCTTTTGAGTAAGGGTATGACGAGAAATTTTAAATAATAAGAAACTTTTATAGTTTCTGAAAAAGTTCCATTGGTTACCATTGTAAATTATTCATATTCAATGGTAATGAATCATATTAAATGAAAGTAATAGTTTAATTTTTGGGCGATGATTCAAAATGAATCATATTTAATGATATTTAATGGCAATCGCATTCAACAGTAACAATTACCATTGATTTTAATCATAATAAATCATTTTTAATATTATTTCCAACAAAATTCAATTTAATAATTATTTGTTTAATAATATTTTATGAATTTTAATGAATCGTGAATGAAATGATCGCCAGTGATATTCTTTTGAGTAATATTTTATGAATTTTAATAACTATTCATTAAAATTATTACCCATTAGTATTTTATTGAATTTTCATTTGTGAACTTTAATGAATCGTGAATGGAATGGTCGCCAGTGATATTATTTTGAATAGTATTTTACAAAATCTAATAGTTGCTTATAGAAATTATTCAGAGCATTAGATTAATTGTATTTTATTGAATAGTTTTTCATAAACTTTAATGATTAATAGTTGAAGAATGATTGGTGTATCGTAGTTAATGGAACCGCTTTTAATGAATTTGAATAGCTGTTCAGTACAATAATACTCAATCGTATTTCATTTAATCATATTTTATGAATTCTAATAGTTGATCATTAAAATTATTATTTTCTGTAGTGTTTGATTGAATATCTTTTTTATATTTTTTTCTAAATTTTCAACAATAAGAAATGAAAGAACCAATCTATTATGATTCTTTTTTTTCGAACACGCGAATATCAAATGCTTGGAATGCTTTGCTACTGAATGCTTTGCAATGCATCAACTACTTATAAAGAAGAGCACCCACTGGTATTTAACTAAAATTTTTAAATTATGTTTTTCAATGATCAATGTTTAAACAAATTTAGACATTCATTTGTAGTCGATAATATTTAATGATAAGTCGAGATTTAGCAAACGCAAATGTTTCAGTCTAACTCATTTTTACTCTTACTCTTATTATTTTTATACTCATTTTTACTCTTATGGTAAAGTATCACATGCCCTTAAAATTACATTTAAGATTTTAAATGATTTTTAAGATTTTGTTTTAAATACAATTGCGTTCGAGATCCACATTTTTATACTTTTTACAATTACAATTTCAACAATTACTGGTAATATTGGTAATAATACTTGTAATAATATTGGTATTAAATATTAATAAAAATTATTTAATTTTGAGTCTAATATTCTATTACAAATCATTGAATACCCTATATGTATACGGCGATATCATTAAACCTCATTAGTACCCATTCATTCAAATGGGTTTGTTACTATTAAAAAACATTAATCTTTTATAAGAGTTAAATGTATATATATTAAGAATTATTTAAATTCATTAACACTACTCGTAATATTAGTATTAAATGTCATTAAACATTGGAGTGTGTTTAAGATTCCATTACATATCATTCAATACCTATACATATATTATATTATTATAACAATTTATTAAAATCTATTCATTGAAAATAATTTTTTACCATAAAGTATTATTCAATAATAATTTCTATGCTTTAAACTGTAGAAGAAATCGCGTACCCGTTCTTGTTGAACAGACTGTACCTCGCCCCTACTCTTCACCAGTTAGAGGAGAGGGTGTAGGATGGGTGTGACTATATATTTTTCAAGTTTGATTTTAACACAAAAAAAACTAATCAGAAAAGTAATATGGAACTTGAAAATATATGGTTGCACTTTCTAAACTTCGGTCATACCCCAACCCTTTTCAATTGTGGGAGGCGTGTAACTAAATATTTTTCAGGTGTGATTTTACAAGGAAATTAATCTAGAACTCTGAAATATTTAGTCACACCCACAATATAATCGTACCCCTACTCCTTTCCAATTAGGGAAGGGGGTGTGGGGTGTGACTATATATATTTTTTTCAGGTGTGATTTTTACCAGGAGACTAATCTGTAACTTGAAAATATTTGGTCACACCCATAAAATATGGTTAAAACCCTAAAATTTGGTCATACCCTCTGTTCCTTTCCTATTAGGGAAAAGGATGTGGGGTTATTGTGATTATACATTTTTCAGATGTGATTTTTTTTCAGAATGAATCCATAACTTGAAAATATCTAGTCACGCCCCTACAATTGGCCACACCATACAATTGGTCATACCATAAATTGGTCACACCTCTACAATTTGTCATACCGCTAATATGGAACTTGAAAATATTTAGCCATACTTTCTAAACTTTGGTCATACCCCAACCATTTTCAATTGTGGGAGGGATGTAACTAGATATTTTTCAGGTGTTATTTTACAAGAAAATGAATCTGGAACTTTAAAATATTTAGTCACACCCACAATTTAATCACACCTCTACTCATTTCCAATTGGGGAAGGGGGTGTGGGGGTGTGACTATATTTATATTTTTCAGGTGTGATTTTTCAAAAACGAATCTGGAATTTTAAAATATCTAGTCACACCCCTACAATAGGCTATACCCCTAAATTGGCCACACCTCTAAAATTTCCAATCATTATAATGCATATAACAGGGGTGTGACTATATTTATATTTTTCATGTGTGATTTTTCAAAAACGAATCTGGAAGTTTAAAATATCTAGTCACGCCCCTACAATTGGCCACACCATACAATTGGTCATACCATAAATTGGTCACACCTCTACAATTTGTCATAACGCTAATATGGAACTTGAAGATATTTAGTCATACTTTCTAAACTTTGTTCATACCCCAACTCTTTTCAATTGTGGGAGGGATGTAACTAGATATTTTTCAGGTGTTATTTTACAAGAAAATGAATCTGGAACTTTAAAATATTTAGTCACACCCACAATTTAATCACACCTCTACTCATTTCCAATTAGGGAAGGGGGTGTAGGGGTGTGACTATATTTATATTTTTCAGGTGTGATTTTTCAAAAAACGAGCCTGGAATTTTTAAATATGTAGTCACACCCCTACAATAGGCTACCCCCTAAAATTGGCCACACCTCTAAAATTTCCAATCATTGTAATGAATATAACAGGGGTGTGACTGTATTTGTCAGATATTATTTTTGTACTAGAAAACGAATGAAATCTGAAAATATTTGGTCACACCCCACTTTTCCTCGCCCCTACCCTTCACCAATTAAAGGGGGTGTGGGAGGGTGTGATTATATATTTTTTAAATATGATTTTTACCAGAAAACAAATTTGGAACATGAAAATATTTAGTTACACCCCTTACCCCTTTCCAATTAGAGTAGGGGGTGTGACAAAATATTTTATTTATTTAGATTCGCTTATCTGGAAAAAATTCTATTAAAATCAGTATTAAAAATTTATCGCCACGTACATCGTTCTCTGGATGAAATTTCTTAATGAAAGTGGTGAAATTTGAAGAGCACAGATCATGAAATATAAATTGCAATATTGCGCGGTAGTTATCATAAAATGCTTTCGCGCTATTAAATTAGTTTACCATTCACATAAATATCCACTAATGTACAGTATGTAAAGTAACTAATAACCGTGAGCTATAAATGTTTTACGTACTATAAAACAATTTAAACGATGACACATTTATGAAGTTCCTGACTATAATTCACTTTGATTAATGTTTATTAAATTTTAATTCTTTTTGCTAAAATGAATATTATACAGAATCCTTACAAAATCATTGCATTTCAAACATTAATTTTTGGAAAATTTTCGAATTCTTGGACTTCAAGAAATTCAATGAATTCTTGTGAATTTTAAATTAAAATTTTTAAAAAAATTATTTTGAATGATAAAAAATTCTTCTTGACCGATTCTAGGAATAAAAGAAAAATGGAAAATGAAAAATTTTAAATTATAATTTTCTCGGGTATCATTTTTTTATTTTTTTACTGTATTTTTTTTCTATGAACATGTTTTTTAATATCAACTCTTTAATTAGCTCTTGCTGCATTTTTCTGAACTCTGTCTATGAAGGACGTCAGAAGATTGTTTCTGGAAATCATTTCAAATCTACGAGTACCTTTCTTGTCGACGAATGGAAAAATTAAAAAGAACTCATTTCTCGCGCTGCGAAAAAGAAATTATTAAAAACTCATCTGCTGAGCAATGACGAATTACGATTATAAAAACTCAATTTTTCGAAAATAAGGAAAAATTGTACTTTGAGTTGATAAAGTGTAATAGAAAAAATGCATTCGAACTTGTAATTCGAATAAATCCGAATTAAACAGATTTAATCCGAACTTTCAATCCGAATAAATTCGATCAATTCGAAAAAATCCGAATTTTTCGAAATAATTCGGATTGATTCGGATAGACCGTATTCATTCGGATTGAAAGTTCTAATTGACCAAATTAATTCGGATTGATTCGGATTGACCGGAAACATTCGGATTGAAAGTACAAATTAACTCCGATTGATTCGGATTGACCGGAAACATTCAGGTTGAATGTGCAAATAAACTCCGATTAATTCGGATTGATCGGATTCATTCGGATTACAAGCTCGGATTGATTTTGAATGGGCCTTGAATTAATTCAGATTGAAAACTTTTTCGGATTAGATCGGAATGAAACTGTTTGGTTTAAATACAAATTGCTAAATGATTCGGAAAATTTCGAATTGGCGCAGAAGTAATTTCAATTTTAATAAATCTGGTCAATTCGAATGAATCCTAATTTATTCAAATTTTTCGAAATCATTCTGATTGAATCTTATAGACCGGATTATTTCGGATATATTCGGATTCATACGGATAGAAAGTTATGATTAACCGGATTCATTCGGATTGAATTAGATTGACCAAAAAAATTCGTTTTGAAAGTTCGGATTAATTCTGATTATTTCAGATTGACCGGATTCCTTCGGATTGATTTAGAATTGACCTCGGATTACTTTGAATGAAAAACTTCTTTCGTATTGGATCGGATTGAAAAGGTCAATACGAATTTACTCGATTTTTCGAAATCATTGGCTTGATTCGGATATACCGGATTCATTCGGATAGACTGAATTCATTCGGATAGAAAGTTCGGATTCGTTCGGATTGATAGTTGTGATTGACCGGATTTTTTCGGATTAATTCAGATTGAAAACTTCCTTCGAATTAGATCGGATTGAAACTGTTTGGTTTGGATACAAATTCCGAAATGATTCCGAAAATTTCGGATTGGTTCAGAGTGAATTTCAATCCGAAGCTTTCGCTAGGGAGATCATTCAGAAGAGATAAATTCGAAATGGCACACAGCGTATCTTAGATTACTGTCGAAGCCTCGTTAGTATTCGATTCGGTTGCTCTGCTGCAAAGTTACAGCCCGCTTTCGGCGGATGATTTAAACGTGCCTTTCCTTGTCTCTCACAAGATCCGCGAGATTGAAATGGCAGCGTGCCAGTTCTAATTTATTGGCCTTGTACTTTTAATGCAGGAACGTTTGACCGGTTTTCTCTCGGCTGGTAATCGGACGAACGATGGGGCAAAAAAAATGTTTTTGGCAAATTGATATTCAGAAGCTGTTTTTTAACCGATTTGGACTTTTAAAAAAATTAAAGCTAATAAAATACCGCATAAATCTGTCATGCTTTTTTTGCTTCTTTTTGCTTCTTTTTTGCATCTTTTTTGTCTCTTTTTGCCTCTTCTATGCCTCTTCTTTGCCTCTTTTTTGTCTATTTTTGCCTCTTTTTGCTCATTTTTCCTTCTTTTAACCTTTTTTTGCCTCTTTTTAAATACTTAATTATTAAATGTTAATACCAAATACTTTTGAAATAATATGAAATAAAAAATATTTTGAATTTCTTCAAAAAATTAAAAATTTTGAAAATTGAAATATTTATGAATCTGTTGAAATCATTTAAAACTACTTGAAATTTTTTGGAATTTTTATATCCTTTATTGTCTTTAATTCCTCTAAAAAGCAGGGAAAATATAGGCAAAAAATAGGCAAAAAGAAGCAAAAAAGGGGAAAAAAAAGACAAAAAGAAGCAAAATAGAGGCAAAAAGAAGCAAAAAAGGGGCAAAAACAGGCAAAATGAAGCAAAAAAGAGGCAAAAACGTAATAGATATCAGACTATCTATCAGAAATCGAACGCGCAGGGTTCCGCTATTTTCTCGTTTCCACTCGGCCGAATTTTCCTCGGTCCTATCCTCCGTCCTTCTCTTCCATTTCACGACAAACTCACTTGATATCCCGATGTTCCTTTATTCGTTTTATTTGCGTGAAACTCCTCCTGCCGCAGTCCTATTATATTTTAAACACCCCATTTTCAGCACAAAAAGAAAAAAGAAACATAAGAATGAAAATAGTAATAGAAATAGAAATAGAAAAAAAAAAAAAAAAAATAGAAATAGAATTAAAAATGAAAACTTCAAAAAATCGCCCTCACGGAATTAATGAACGCTCCTTATTCGTAAGGGAATTGGATTTGAACTCCTATAAAATAAATGTAGTTTGCCGTGCTTTAGTAATAAAAAGTTTTTATTTTTGTTGATGATATAAAAGGATTTTATGCCAAAAACCTTTATGAAAAATTTTAATCATCATGAAATAAATGAAAGGCTCCAATTTAATTAAATTCACCTTGAGCTCTTTATTAATTCTTTTTCAATTCTTTATCAGCTCTTTCCAATTCCTTTTTAATTATAATTAAAAAGGAATTGAAAAGAGCTAATTAAAAGAATAATTATTCTTCAATTCTTTTTAAGTTATTTTTCTATTCTTTTTCAATTCTTTTTCAGTTCTTTTTTAATTCCTTTTCAGTTCTTTTTCTATTTATTTTTCAATCCTTTTTCAGTTCTTTTTCAATTCATTTTCAATTATTCTTCAATTCTTTTCCAATTATTTTTCAATTCTTCTCCAATTTTTCTTCAATTATTCTTTTCCAATTTTTTTCAGTTATTTTTCTATTCTTTTTAAATTCCTTTTCAATTATTCTGCAATTCTTTCTCAGTTATTTTTCTATTCATTTTCAATTCTCTTTCAGGTCTTTTTCAATTCCTTTTCAATTATTCTATTCTTTGCAGTTATTTTTCTATTCTTTTTTCAATCCTATTTCAGTTGTTTTTCAATTCAATTCTTTTCCAACTCTTTTTCAATTCCTTTTCAATTATTCTTCAATTCTTTTTCAGTTATTATTTTTTGAATTCCTCTTGAATTCCTCTTCAATTAATTTTCAATTCTTTTTCGTTTTCTAAAATTCCGTTTCAATTATTCTTAAATTCTTTTCCAATTATTCTTAAATAATTTTTCAATTAATTTTCAAATCTTTTTAATTTTTTAAAATTCCGTTTCAATTCTATTTCAATTCTATAAAATTTTTTTAAATCCTTCAAACTCGTTTGAAACCTTTTAAAGTCTCTTGAAACATTTTGAAATCCCTTAAAAAATTTGAAAATTTCTTAAAACCTTTTGACATCTTCTAAAATTTCATTCAATTCTTTAAAATGCTGATTAAAATTCTTAATAAACTTTTTTAAAATCTCTTGAAATCTCTTGAAATATTTCTTAAATTTTTTTAAATCCCTTGAAAACTTAGAAGTCTGTTGTAATTATTTTTAGTTACCTGAAATCCCATGAAATCCCTTAAAATTCTACGAAATTCTTCTGAAACCTCTAGTAATCTCTGAAATCCCTTAAAATCTCTGAAATCTCTTAAAACCTCTTGAAATATCTTAAAACCTTTGAAAGCTTTTGCAATCCCTTAAAAACCTTTTGAAAATTATTGAAACCTTTTGAAATCCCTTAAAATCTTTGCCATCTCATAAAACCTTTGAAATCTCTTGAAAGCTTTACAAAATTGTAAACCTTTTAAAATTCTCTACAACCTGAAATTTCTTATAATTTCTTGAAATCTCTAGAAATACCTTGAAGGCTGTGAAATCCCTTCATTTAAAAGATCGTCCACATAAAAAAGTGGCGGATTAAAATATAATTCCCGGCATGTCTCTATCATTTCTTCAAAAGAAAAAAAAGTTAAAAAAAAGTTTTCTAAGAATCTTCATAAAAACTCGAGAGATATTTCTTCTCTGTCTAGGCCTTCATCACCAGTAGGTACACTTAACTATACTTTAGTATACTTTCCTACAATTTAGTACACTTTAGTAGATTACGAAAGAAAAGAAAACAAAAGAAAACAAAATAAAACAAAACAAAAAAACGAAACAAAGGAAAAGGGTTTAAATTGAGCAAGCAGTGAAGAGTAAAGTAAAGGGGTTGAGTTGAATCGAGATCAACAGGAAATCGTAAAATAACGATGCAGCCGTTACGATGGGTTCGGATGGATCCGGGGAGTCTGGTCGTCGTGCTCGACATACGCTTAACTTACTGAGATAGATCACTCGAGCCGTGGGTTGTGGTTAACAAAACACTTGCATATCTACAGAAGCATCCATCATATGATGTATACAAATATATATTGCACAATTGTACATGACGTGCACTCGGTCCACCATTCCAGACTATACCAGATCGTATACGAGTATTTTAGAGTCTAGTATACACGAATATAGTGATATGCATATTATAATCTTGACTATTACTTCTGATTAGAAATCTTTGATCTCTGATTAAATCTGATTCAATTTATTAAAAGCTCGGATTCAACAGGATTGGAATCCTTGTTTTGAAATAGGTATAGTACGAATTTTACTCGAATTAGGAAGTATTCACTCCGATTAAGACGGATTCAATCCGATTAGAACGGATTCACTTCGATTAGGACGGATTAAGACGAATTTAGCTGGATCAAGTCGAATTAAGGCGGATTAAGTCGGATTCAACCGTATTATGTCGCATTTAGTTGGATCAGATCTGATTCAGACCGATTATAACGGATTAGAATGGATATAATCAAATTCAGTCGAATTAGAATGCATTCAGTTGGATTAGAACATATTCAGTTGGATTAAAATGGATTAAGTCGGATTCAACCGTATTATATCGCATTTAGTTGGATCAGATCAGATTCAGACCGATTATAACGGATTAGAATGGATATAACCAAATTCAGTCGAATTAGAATGGATTCAGTTGGATTAGAACAGATTCAGTTGGATTAAAACGGATTAAGTCGGATTAGAACGTATTCAATCATATCAGGACGGAAGAGGACAAATTTACCTGGAGTATGTCGCGTTTAGTCGGATTGGTACCGATTCAGTCGAATTAGATCGGATCCAGTCGAATTACGTCGAATTAAGGCGAATTATGCGGATTCAGTCGTGTCAGGTCGGATTTAATAGAAATGGCTTTTATTCAGACGGATTTGGTCGGATTAGGTCGAATTAGAATGGATTCATTCGGATAGAAGTCTTATGCTTCACCTCGGATATGGTCGAATTCCACTGTATTGGAAATCTTGTAGCAAAATCGGATTAAGACGGGTTCACTGGGATTAAGACGGATTCACTCCGATTAGAACGAATTTAATCCAAATAGGACGGATTAGGTCGCATTAAGACGGATTTAGTTGTAACAGGTCGAACCCAGGCGGATTTAGTCGGATCAGATCAGATTCAGAACGGATTACGACGGATTAAGTCAGATTCAGTCGAATTACAACGGACTTAGTTGGATTAGAACGGATTCAATCGTATTAGGACGGATGAAGACCAATTTACTTGGATTATATTGCGTTTAGTTGGATTATGTCTGATTCAATGGGATTAGATTGGATTCAGTCGTATTAGATGGGACTCATGTGAATTAGATCGAATTCAGTCGTATTAGATCGGATTCAAACGAATTAGGTCGGAGTTAGTCGGACTCAGACGTGTCAGGTCGGATTCTTATTAATTAGATCGGATTTAGTCGGATTCAATAGAATCGAATTGTATTCGGACGGATTAGGTCCGGATTAAAACGAATTCAATCGGATAGAAGTATTGTGCTTCACCTTTGATTATATCAGATTCAACCGGGTTAGAATCGGATTATTTCGGATCCACTCGAATTAAGACGGGTTAATTCGGATTAATAAGGAGTCAGTCCCATCAGGACTGACTCCTGATCCGACATTAGTTCAGATTAGGTCCGATTTAGTCAGATTAAATCTAATTTAATCGTATTAAATCGTACTCAGTCGAATTAGATCGGATTCAGTCGCATTAAGTAGAATTGGGTTGTATTCAGATGGATTAAGTCAGATTTGGTTGAAATAGGTCGAGTAAGAACGGATTCAGTCGGAAAGAAATCTTGTGTTTCACCTCGGATTAGGTCGGATTCAACAGAATTTGATTCCTTGTTTCAAAATAGGATTAGTCCGGATTTCACTTCAATTAGAACATATTTAGTCGGATCAGATCAGATTTAGACGGGTTAGAACCGATTAGGACGGATTAAGTCAGGTTCAGTCGAATTAGAACGGATTCAGTTGGATTAAATTGGATTGTATTCAAACGGGTTAAGTCGGATTTGGTTGAATTAGGTCGAAATAAAACGGATTCGGTCGGATAGAAATCTTGTGTTTCACCTCGGATAAGGTCGGACTCAACTGGATTGGCATGAATATTTTAAAATCGGATAAAGACGGATTCTAATTCTTATTTTGAAACTCGGATTAGTACGGATTCATTCGGATAGGAAACTTTGGTCCGTTTTCGAATTAGATTGGGGTGCAAACTGTTTGGGTCGGATAAAAATTTTGGAATGAAACAGATATTCAAAAACATATAATTTCTTATAACCGAAACTTTTACGAGGGATATGTTTATGTTCATGTACATAGTTTATTACTGTATAATAATATATGTATAGCATATGTATATTTGTATAATACATGCGTACGCAAGTCGTCGAGATAACACTGCGAACAGTGAAATCTCTGCAAATGGAAGTAGATGAAAGGTCGTTATGAAGAAGAATTATTATCACTCGACACGCATTGTCGGATTTAAAAGGTTTTGTAAAATTACGTACTCAGCTATGTTACAATGTTACGAGTTTATCTCCTCGATTCGCTCTTCTGCGTTTCGGGCGGACTATTTTAACAGATTCAGCAGATTCGGACTATCTTCTGGAATGTGGACGTTTGAAAAGAAAGCAGATAGAGGAAAAACATGCAGTTTGAAACGTTCTTTATCATTAATAATGAAAGCATTTGACGTCAAGAACATTTCAAAAGTATTTTATCTCTTCAAATTTCGTCCTTATAAAAAATTTTATCGTTTATAAAGGAAGTACTTGATGCGAAAAACATTACAAAAATTTCCGAATATTTTTTCTAACTTTCATTTTCACACGTTTTTCCACCCCTTTTACAACCCTATTCTAATTTCCTTTTCTGACCTTATTTCTAACCTCATTCCCAACCTCCTTTTCCAACCTAATTTGAGAGCTTCATTTTCTGACCCTTTCCAACCTCACTTTCTACATTTTCCAATCTCATTTTCTGACCTTTTCATTTTCTAACCTGGTCCTTCTAACCTCATTTTAACCCTTTCTAACCTCATCTTCTAATATCACTTTTAACATCCTTTTCTAACCTTTTATAACCTACTTTTATAACCTGATTTTCCAATCCCCATTTCTAAAACTACTTGCAAACCCTTTTTATCCCAACTTTCTAACCATTTATAGCATATTTACCTAACCTTCATTTTAACCGCCTTTTCTGACCTTTTCTAACCCTTTTATTCTCGTTTTCTAACAATTTCTAGCATTCTTTACAAACCTCCCTTCAAATCCATTTTATGGCATTTTCTAACCTTATTTAACCTCCTTTTCAGACCTTTTAACCCCTTTTAACGTCCTTTTGTGACCCTTTCTAACGTCTTTTTAACTACTTTTCTGACCTTTTCTAGTCTAATTTTCTAACCATTTTCTAACCTCATTTTAAAATCTTTGTCTCTAACCCCCAGTTGAAACCTAACTTCCTAGCTTTTCTTACCAAATTTTCTAACCTTTTTCTAACCTACTTTCACTTTATTTTCTGACACTTTCTAACCTCCATTTAATCTCTTTTTAACCATTTCTAATCTACCTTTCTAACCTCTATTCCAACCCCAATGTCTAACCCTTTCCAAATCCATTTTCTAACAGCTTTCTAACCTCATTTTCTGACCCCTTTCTAATCTCATTTTCTAATCCTTTTCTAACCTTATTTTCTAATCTACTTGTCCAGAAATATTCTCCCACCCCCTTTTCAAATCCTCTCTTTCGCAAAACACTTTTCGCAGCTTTTTTTCGAACTCATTTTTCCCACAACTTTTTCCAACCTTTTTTCCAAACCCTCTCTCCAAATTTTCTTTCACAATATTATTTCCCAACATTAATTTGCAATGAGATTTTTACGAAATTTCATAGAAATTCAAAGTGTTTTCTTGAGATTTTAAAGGATTTCATTTTTTTTAATTTTATGAGAATTGAAAGGAAATGTAAAGATTGTCGTGAAATTTGAAGGGTTGCAAGAAACGTTTTTTTATCATTTTATACTTCACACAATCTAAACTACCGTTAACCTGCCCAGGGAAACTACTTTTTTATGACTGTGTTAAGTTTATGTTGAGGAGATGGCTAGCGTGCTACCATACATTACATGCCGCAAATTGTCTGTTCAATCTGTTCACTCATAAATAGAAAATGAAGGCAGTAAGTAAATTTTACGAACGCCGCCGTTGTTTAAACTTTTTTAAGCGAACGTGTTCTCGAAAAATAGGACGAAATTAGAGTTTGAAGAAAGATGAAATAAGATTTTGAATCATTTATGGCTTTTTATATCTAAATTCTAATTTCTAACTAATTTCTAATTCTTTTTATATCTAAATTTGTAGAAATTGGACAGGTATTCTAGCGAAAGATTCGGATTGAAATTCATTTCGAATCAATCCGAAATTTTCCGAATCAATCCGAAATTTTTCGAATCATTCCGAAAGTATCCGAACAAATACAATTAGGAAAAGTATTTTGGAAAGAAGTTAGAAAAAGAAGTTGGAAAATGTAGTTGGAAAAAGAAATTGAGAAAAGAAGTTGGAAAACTTGTTGGAAAAGTAAGATAGAAAAACTAATTTTCAAAAGTAGTTGGGAAAGGTAGATGAAAAAGTTGTTAGGAAAAGTATTTGAGAGAAGAAGTTGGAAGAAGTAGTTGAAAAAAGTAGTTGGGAAAAGTAGTTGGAAAAAGAATTTGGAAAAATAAGATGGAAAAAGAGGTTGGTAAAATATTTGGGAAAAGTAGTGTGGAAAAGTAGTTGTGAAAAGAAATTGGGCAGAAAATTTGGAAAGTAGTTGGGAAAATAAGTTGGAAAAAGTATTTTGGAAAAGAAGTTGGAAAATGTAGTTGGGAAAATAAATTCGACAAAGTAGCTAGGAAAATAAGTTGGGAAAAGTAGTTGGAAAAGAAAGGTGGAAAAGTATAATAAGATGAAAAACGAAGTTGGGAAATGTATTTGGGAAAACTAGTTTAGAAAAGTAATTGGGAAGTCAAGTTGGAAAAATTAGTTGGAGGAAGTAGTTTCGAAAAGTAGTTGGAAAAAATTGTTTCGAAATGTAGTTGGAAAAACTAGTTGGAAAATTGGAAAATTCTCTCAAAAGATATTACACAGAATGGCGAACTTTCTAGACCACGACATCTTGAAAAGAGAATCTCCCTTCTATTTTTCCTCCTTTCTCAAATCTCTCGTCTGTTTCTTCGGGTCGCTTCACTCGTGAATGAAAGAAAATATTTGTAAAGTCGAGAGAAACTTTTTGCTGATAAGTCTGTAAAAAGAAACCTGTTGCAACGCGCAATATTACCGAAGCCAGACATCGATATTTTTCCGCGTCACGCCGTGTTACATATTTGCCAATATGGCTTCACGGTTCGTATTCATTTCGTCGAGTCGGTAAAAATATACGAATCATATTTTTTCTCGACTATCGATCTCCACCTTTTTCCTTTCGGATGGGAGTTTTTCGTCCCTAGCAGCTTCCCAGCGAGTCGTAGGCGGTTTTTCTGGGGGTTTATATTCGATCTGTGTTACAGTCATGACAAGTAGTGCGTTTCGTGAACATCTGTGGCCGAGGCCTGATAACAGATTGAGGTTGGCTCGTTCCCAGTCGTTTTCCCCTCTGTTGCGGATTTTTTGAGTTACGACGAAACTCAGACGACGATGAAAAAGCGTTTTATCATTTTACTTCTCGCGATCTAACCTGTCGCTAACCTGTACAAGAAAACTACTTTTTTATGACTGTGTTAACAGGGTGTCTACTAAATTTTGTCTACGAAATTCCCGAACAATTCCTAGAAAATTATTGAAATTTTTCCGGCTTATAAATATTTACGATAGAATATAATTTCAATTTTAAGCAAGGAACAATATTTCAAGAGATTTCAATAGTATTAGTTCTTATTCAGGCGAATTAGATCGGATTCAGACGGATTCAATAGGTCTACGTTGTATTCAGACGGATTACATCGAGTTCAAGCGGATTAGGACAGATTCAAGCGGATTAGGACGAATTAAGTTTAATTAGGTCGGATACAGTCTGATTATGGCGGATTCAATTGAATTACATCGTATTCAAACGTATTGGATAGGATTCAATCAAATTAGGGCGGATTCAGACGGATTAAGACGGATTCAGTTGGATTAGGTAGGATACAGTCGGATTTAGTAGGTTTACGTCGTATTCAGACCGACTAAATCGGATTCAGTCTCATTAGGTCGGATTCAATATGATTACGTCGTGTACAAACGTATTAGGTCGAATTCAGTTGTATTAGGCCGAATACAATCGGATTAGGTCGGATTCAATATGATTATGACGTTTTAAAACGAATTAGGTCAAATTTAAGCGGATTACGTCTCATTAAGACGAGTTAGGTCGAATTCAGTCAGATTAGATCGGATCAGGACGAATTTAGATGGATTAGAGCAGATTAGGACGGATTCATATCGATAAGAGCGGGTTAGGTTGGATTAATATGAATTAAGTCAGATTCATTCGGAACAGAGCGAATTAGGTCGAATCCAGTCGAATTAGGCTGGACTCAATAGGATTACGTCGTATTCAGGCGGATTAGATCGGATTCAATCGAATTATGGTGGATTCAGTCGAATTCAGTAGGACTACGTTGTTTTTAGAAGATTAGGTCGGGTTAAATCGTATTAGGGCAGATTCAGCCGGATTAGGACGAATTCAGTTTAATTAGGTCGGATACAGTCTGATTAGGGCGGATTCAATATAATTACGTCGTATTCAGACGGATTAAATAGGATTCTGTCGTATTAATTTGGATTAAATAGGATTACATCGTATTCAAACGTATTAAGTCGGATTCAGTTGAATTAGTATAGATACCGTCAGATTATGTTAGAAAATGAGGTTAAATATGGCGGTTAGAAAATAAGATTTGAAATTGAAGTTGGAAAAAGATGTTAAAAAATTTAGGTCAAATTATATAGGTTATATAGGAAGGTTAGAAAGTGAGGTACAATGACTAGAAAATGAGGTTAGAAATGAGATTAGAAAAGAGTTAGAAATGAGGTTAGAAAATGAGGTTTGAATAAAGTTAGAAAATTAGATGAGAAAATGATCAGAAAATGAGTTTGAAAGTGAGGTTAGAAATCAGTTAGAAAATGTCGTCGGAAATGAGGTTAGAAATTGAGGTTGGAAAATAATTGTAAAAGGGGTGGAGAATGTGTTTGGAATTTAAACTTGGGAAAAAATAGTCAGAAAGCAGGGTGAGAAAGAACGATTACATTAGAGGTTTGAAGAAGAAGTTGGGAAAATTATTTTGGATAAGTAGGTTATAAAATGAGGTTGGAAATTAGGTCAGAAAGGGTTAGAAAATTGTTAGAAAATGAGGCTAGAAAAAGGTTAGAAAAGGGTTAGAATAGTAGTAGGAATAATAGTTGAATACAGTAGTTGGGAAAAAAAATTGGGAAAAGTAGGTGGAAAAAGTAATTTGAAAAACTAGTTGAGAAAAGAATTTGGGAAACGAGTAAAAGCTTACACTTAAATCAATAGAAACGAAAAAGAAAAGGAAAACGTTTTTTACATCGTAACAAGCAATTTTTAGGGTAAGCTAGTTACCAGTTAGAAATTAAGGCCTTTGTGAAGTGTTTTTGCTAGTGAGAGAGGAAAGTAGATCGAGTGGTGAACGCAACTGGGAAGAGTGGTCTTCCATAAAGGGAAACTCTATTCTGTTTTACTTGTATGTGTGTGTGTTCTATGCCATTTTCCACCGTCCAAGGAAATATTACCTGCAAGTAAATCACTACCTGTCGTGACTTCGCGCAAAGCAAGGATTACCAAAGCCCGTTAAATTACGGCTCGGGTATGAAAGGCATTTGTGAACCTAGGTTCTCCAAACTAAAACGTTTCTCGTGCCGATTTTGTGGACTGAGTATTTAACGAGAAAATTCTAGCGAAAAGTAATTTACATCTCTGGCGTTTTTACTCTTAAATCTTTTAATTTTATTACTTTCCACCCTACACACGTGAGATTTCTCGTCAAAATGCACTTTTCCATTAAAAGAAATGAAAAGAATGAAATTCCATAAAATTTCATTCCAATTTCTTCCCAATTTTTTTCCCCAACTACTATTCCCACAAACATATCCCGATTACTTTTCCTAACTTCTTTTCCAAACTAGTTTTCCCAAAAAAATTTCCCAACTTTGTTTCCCAACTTATTTTCCCAACTACTTTTCCCAATTACTTTTTCCAACTTTTCCAAATTACATTTCCCAACTTCTTTTCCAAACTACTTTTCCTAACTACATTTCCCAATTTATTTTCGCAACTAATTTTCCCAACTTTATTTTCCAATTGCTTTGCTGAACTAGTTTTCCCAACTTCATTTTACACCTTGTTTTCTACCTTTCTTTTCTTTTACAACTATTTTTTCCACCTTATTTTCCCAATTAATTTTTCTAACTTCATTTCCAAATTGCTTTTCAAAACTAGTTTTCCCTACTAGTTTTCTTAACTTCGTTTCCCATCTGACTTTCCACCTTGCATTTCCAACTAATTTTTCCAACTCCTTTTCCCAACTATTATTTTCCAAACATTATTTTCCAACTACTTTTTCCAACTACTCTTCCCAACTTGTTTTCCCAACTACTTTTTCCATCTTATTTTTTCTACATCCTTCAACTACTTTTCCCAAAAAGTTTTCTCAATTAATTTTCCCAACTTTGTTGTCCATCTTATTTTTCCACATTTCTTTTCCAACTACTTTTACCAACTTATTTTTCTAACTAGCTTTTCCATCCTCTTTTCAAAAATACTTTGTAAATCAGTAGCGAGAAAAATTTGAAAAAAGTAGTTTGGGAATACAAGTTGGTAAAATTAGTTGTGAAAATTAGTTGTAAAAAAAAGTTGGAAAATGTAGTTGGGAAAACTAATTTATAAAAGTAGTTGGGAAAAAAACCTTGTAAAAGAAAGTTCTTCTGTTTCATATAAAATTCTCTATTCGATTCCATGAAATTAATTAATTTTTCTAAACTAAAAATTCTTGAATGATTTTGTACTTTTTCTGAAATTATGAACTCGTTTCAACATTACATTATGTTCTTCCATTATTATATATTATATAAAACAATTTGTTTTTTATTCCCGAGGGTCAGAGATGATTAAAAAGTAGCCTTGCGTATATTTAAGGATATTTACTTTCCCAATCCCTCCACAGTCTGAATTTCTCGAGTATAATATTATTTCCTGGATAAATATTTGCTAGAATTAAATTAAGCTTCCGGAAGCTAAATTTTATACGATATTCTAAAAGAGGATCTCGGTTTAGAAAAAAATCCTTTTACAGATGATAATTCTTATTTTATAAAATATATTTATAAATTTATAAATATTTAAAATAATAAATTTTTAAATTTATGAATTTATAGAAATTGGAAAAATAGTTTTTCATAGAAAAAGTTTTTTTTAACAAAACGTAGTTCGCGAATCAAATGGCTTTGAAACAGCTTGTAAATTAAAATGTACAATAGTAACAGGAAACGAGTTCATTTATTCCATGCTCTCGATTGCGAAGTTTTTTCCCTTCCTGGTAATACAAGCGTAATTTATTAGAAAAGAAGACCCTTTTTATATTAAACCACTATCAGAGGTAAAAAAGAAACGCAGAAAAATATGCTGTGTTGTAAATCTTATGTCTCGTGTATAGCAGACATTCATTGTTTACTGCAGTACAGAATCTGTCTTAACGAGGATAAATATAAATCAGTAACCAGCAACCATGAGAGTAACAAAAGCAAAAATTATTGTCTTCACATTTTAAAGGATTATAAATTATTATATTTTAGGTTTTTATATTTTCAAGGTTTTAATAATTTTTTATGAAGTTCATGAACTTGGAAGGTTGGTTGAATTTAAGAAGAAGAAGGATGAATTTTATTTCGAAGAAGAGGTTGGAAAGTGATATTTGAAAAGGGTTGGAAAAATTAGATGGAAAAAGTAGTTGGGAAAACTATTTTGGTAAAATAGTTTTGAAAATTAACTGGGAAAAGTTTTTGAGAAAAGTGTTAGGGAAGAATAGTCCACAAATATTTTCCTAATTAATTTTCCCAACTCCTTCTCCCAACTATTTTTCCAAACTGGTTTTCCCAACTAATTTTTTTCGTTTTTCATCTTATTTTTCCAAATTCTTTTTCCAACTAATTTTCCCAACTACTTTTCCCAAATACTTTTCCCAACTTCTTTTCCCAACTACTTCTGCAAACTAGTTTTCCTAATTTCCTTTCCCAACTACTTTTCCAACTTTTTCCCCGAATATCTTTTCCCAAATACTTTTTCCAACGTCTTCTCCCAACTACTTTTCCCAACTTCTTTTCCCAATCACTTTTGCAAACTAGTTTTCTTAACTTACTTTTCCAACTACTTCCAACTTCTTCTCCCAACTACTTTTTCCAACTTCTTCTCCCAAATACTTTTCCCAACTACTTTTGCAAACAATTTTTCCTAACTTACTTTTCCAACTACGTGTTCCAACTTCTTCTCCCAAATACCTTTCCTAACTACTTTTCCCAATTTCTTTTCCAACTTATTTCCCAATTCCCTTTTCTAACTTTTATCTCAACTACTTTTTCCAACTTTTTTTCCCAACTATTTTTTCCAACTTTTTTTCCCAACTATTTTTGTAAACTACTTTTCCCAACTAATTTTATCAACTTCGGCTTCCATCTTATTTTTCCAAATTATTTTTCCAACTACTTTTCCCAACTACTTTTCCAACTTCTTCTCCTAACTTCTTTTGAAAACAAATAAACTATTCCTAACTTACTTTTCCAACTAGTTTTCCAACTTCTTTTCCCAATTTATTTTTCCAACTACTTTTCCCAACTTCTTTTCCAATTACTTTTCCAACTTCTTTTCCCAATTTCTTTTTGCAACTACTTTTTCCAACTACTTTTCTATACTAATTTTCCCAACTAATTTCCCAACTATTTTTCCAGACAACTTTTCCTAACTAACTTTACCAACTTCTTTTCCTAAATATTTTTTCCCCTTTTCCTTAATTTTGTTGTTCTGTGAAAAAAAATCAAAAATCGCAAACGACAAAATTCTCTTAAGAATTCAATTCTGGAAATTCCCAAAAAAATTCAAAATCCGTTAAGAAATACGTCCTGTAGCCGATTATGAACAGTAAATTCCTATTTCGGACCATAAACGCTTTGTGCGACCGTTCAGGGGAGATCACTCGCCTGGAGATGGAAAATGGTCCATGGTGTTTCGAAACTCATTTTTCACGCGTCGTAGAACGATTTGGGACGACATCTCCGAGAAATGAGCCTGTCATCATTCGCAATTTGCCCTTCATACTTGAATGCAATCGCCCCCACGCGACTGATGTCGTTGGATGTCGTTTTCCGGTTAGGCAAGTGTGCTAAAAAAAAAGCTTTCAAGATCCCACCGATTAGAAGCTGCTTCCATTTATCATCTGCTGATTCCGCTTCTAAGAGCTCTTTAGAAATTCTCCTATGCACTAACCTTAGCCTAATCAACTTATTTTCCAAGAAAAAAATTGTCATTATGAAATATGACTCGCTTTATGAAATATAATTATTCAGTTTTTTTTATTTATACATATTTTTTTATTTATATATATATATATATATGAAATTGTTTTATTTATATATGTAGTACAGATTTTATTTCTAAATTTATTAAAAAAAAAAAGAAATTATTTCCACTTTTTTCGTCAGTCTTCTCTCGTCATCACGCGACTCTATTATTTTTGTTCAGCAAACATTATTTAAAAGAAGACAAAGCTCAGCTTTGTTCCCTGAAACGTTTCAAGAGAATGGGAAATTTTTTTTCTCAATAGACTTTCTTCATTCTTTTCCCCATAGATCCCGAGAGGTTTTATCTTGTCTTTCTTAGGGTTTTCCTTCTGATTCGATGCTTTTCGATAGCACGCGCAGTGATTTCAAATTATTTTCACAAATAATTTTTCTAACTAAATTTTCCAACTACTTTTCCTATTAATTTTTCCAATTATTTTTCCCCACTTGATTTTCTAACTAAATTTCCAACTACTTTTCCCAAATACTTGTCTCAGTGATTTCTCCAAATAACTTTTCCAGTTAATTTTCAAAAGAAGTTGCGAAAAGTATACTTTTCCCAATTTTTTAATATATTTTCTCAAATTCTTCTTCTAACTGCTTTTCCCAATTATTTTCCCTAAATATTTTCCATAACTACATTTCCCAACTTCGTTTTCCATTTTATTTTCCCAACTTATTTTTTTAACTGCTTTTCCAAACTGTTTTTCCCAATTGCTTTTCCAACTTTTCCCCCAATTTCTTTTTCCAACTATTTTTTCATATTTCTTGTATCATCTAGGTTTATAAATTAGTTTTCCCAAACACTTTTCCTCACTACAATTCCTAACTATATTTCCTAACTACTTTTTCCAAATACTTTTCCCAGTGATTTTGGATAAAGTTCGGAATAGCAAAAACCTCTGATTTTCTTGAGACTCCGTACACTTATGTACGGAGTACATAAGTACACTTATGCTTTTCGGAACTCCACCCAAATACTTTTCCCAACTACATTTCCCAACTTCATTTACTATTTTATTTTCTCAATTTCTTTTTTACAACTGCTTTTCCCAATAATTTTTCCCAACTATATCCAATTACATTTTCCAACTTATTTACCCTACTATTTTTCCAACTGGTTGTCCCTACTACTGTTACAAACTAGTTTTCCCAATTTATTTTCCTAGATACTTTTCCAAATTAGTTTTCCTAACTTGCTTTCCCAACTACTTTTTCGATTACATTTTCCAATTAAATTTTCCAACTAATTTACCCTACTATTTTCCAATTAGTTTTCCCAATTACTGTTACAAACTTGTTTTCTCAAATCATTTCCTCTACTTCATTTCCCAACTACTTTTCCAAACTAATTTCCCACCCATTTTTCTCAATTACTTTTCCAAATTTCTTTTTCCAACTATTTTTTCCAACTCATTTTCGGAATCATTTTATCCAATTTCTTTTCCGAACATGTTTTTTCAATGCCTTTTCCCAGCTCTCTTTTCTAAACTCCTAATCCAACATTTCTTTCTCACCCTCCTTTTCCACCTCTCTGTACCAACTTTCCTGTCCAAACCCCTTTTTCCATTCAGCGACTCTATTATTTTTGTCAGCAAACATTATTTAAAGAAGAAAAAAGCTCATCTTTGTTCTCTGAATCGTTTTAAGAGAATAGGAAATTTTTTTTCTCAGCAGACTCTTCATTCTTTTCCCCCATGGATCCCAAGAGGTTTTATCTTGTCTTCCTTAGGCTTTTCTGATTCGACGCTTTCCCCACTACCCCCGTAGTGATTCGCCAGGATTACATCTCCTAGTTTTCGAGCTCTTAATCAGCTTTGCCTTGGACAGGATCCTAACTCTTGGTGTTTTTTCCTGCTGCTTGAACGTCAGTCGACTGGAAAATCGATATCCTCTTTAAGCTACCGTCAGTCGAAGATACTTTGATGAAAGAGGAGTACCGCGCCGCGCCAGTATCAAATCAAAAGAATTCCATGCTTCACGTAACTTAGATCAGGTTGTAAAACGAAAAGTGTACCTTGTCTTCTAAACCTAGTACACATCAACTTCCGGTTTATAGTCTTCTCTGGAGTTGAGAGTCCTTTAAACTTAAATCTAAAGCATAGACATTCTCTTCCATTTTTTATACTGTATAGAATGTATATAATAAAAAAATATATTGTAAGTTATTTTTTATGGTATATAACATTCTGACTACATTTCCCAATTACTTTTCCAATTGCTTCCTTAATTTTTCCCAACTAGTACTATTTTTTCAATTTTTTTCCCCCAGCTACTTTTACAAACTAGTTTTGCCGAATACTTTTCCCAATTACATTTCCCACCTTCTTTTACAAAACACTCTTCCCAACTATTTTCCCAAAATAATTTTCCAATTAATTTTACTATATTTTTCCAACCTACTTTTTCCAATTTATTTTCTGAAATAAATTTCCCAACTTCATTTTCCATTTTCTCTTCTCAAACTCGTTTTCCAACTGATTTTACAAACTAATTTTCCCACCTACTTTTCCAACTTTTTCCTCAATTCCTTTTCCCAACTACTTTTTTCTTTCAATTTCTTGTCAACTACTTTTACAAACTATTTTTCCCAAATACTTTTCCCAGGTACAGTTTCCAACTATATTTCCCAACTTAATTTTCCATTCTATTTTCCCAATTTATTTTTCTGACTGATTTTCCAAACTATTTTTACCAACTACTTTTCTAATTTTTTTCTGCAATTTCTTTTCCCACCTACTTTTTTGCAAATCTTGTGTCCCAACTACTTTTATACACTATTTTTCCCAAATACTTTTCCCAACCAAATTTCCTAACTACATTTCACAATTTCTTTTCCAAAATACTTTTCCCTACTATTTTTCCAAATTATTCTTCCAATTACTTTTTCTAATTACATTTCATAACTACATTTCTCAACTTCGTTTTCCAGTTGTTTCTTTTCTGAAACTCATTTTCCAACTGCTTTTCAAATTACTTTCTCAATATTATTTCCAGCTGCTTTTTCCAACTACTTTTTCTAAAATACATTTTCCAACTACATTTCCCAACTTCGTTTTCCATTTTATTTTCTCAATTTCTTTTTCCAACTGTTTTTCCAAATACTTTTCCAACTTTTTCCCGATTTCTTCTTACTACTTTTTTTTTAATTTTTTGTCCCAACTTGTTTTCCCAAATATACTTTTTTCAACTACATTTCCTAATTACATTTCTCAACTTCTTTTCTCAAATTCTTTTCCCAACCATTGTTCCAAATTAATTTTCCAATTAATTTCACCAATTTTTTCTCAGCTACTTTTTCCAACCTTTTTTCAAAAAATACATTCTCCAACTTGAAAACCCCTTAAAATTATTTGAAAATCTTTGAAAATCCTAGAAATCTCTGGAAATCCCATAAATTTACTTAAAACCTTTTTAGATAGTTTAAAGTTCGATATTCCTTGAGATTTAATAAAATCTTTCAAAATTCTGTAAAATCCATTAAAATCTTCTGAAATTCCTTGAAAAATCAGAAATCTCATAAATATTTGAATTACTCGACAGTTTTCCCTTTTTTATATTCACAATAACTTTACTTCTATTTATACATAAAATATCCCTAAATATCTCTTTTCCACACGACTAACCAAATTTTTTCTTTCTCTGTTTCAGGTGAGTCCAAAATTATCAAATTCATTCCTAAACAAACACTTTTAGTAAGTACATACAAATTCTTAAATATTTACAACTAATATCCATTTAAAAAATATCTTTCCGAGAAACATTAGACTAGAGGGAAATTGTTTGTCTGTCGACAAACAGAACTGGAAGTCAACCTTGAAAACTGAGATCAGCTCGTAAAGAAGAGTCGTCGTCAGCTTTTCAAACAATTTGGATAAATAGCAGGAAACGTCGTGGAATGTTCCAGTTTGCAAGACAAGAAGAGAACTGGAAGTTGGAGAAGTCAATTTGTCGAGTGTGGTATTTGTTTTAGAATTCCTACGCTTTACCGAAATTTAAAGTGGCAAAGCGTTTGAAATCTCAAACGAATGCGCGCAAATCTTCATCGCAGAAATCTGACAACAAAGAGCGTCTCTCTTTTTCTCGACAATAACTTGTTTTTAGTTTCTCTAGTTACACGAGCTTCTTCTTGAAATTTTACAGATTTAACTTAAAACATCTTTATGTTCAAAAATTTCATTTTAGGTTATAAGATAATTGAATCATAAAAACTGCTTCTATGTGTAAACTTTAAGTTTAAGTTTTAAGCTGAGATGGGAAAAGGGCTAAAAAAGGGTGAGAAAAGTGAGTTGAAAAAGTGGGGTGTGCAGTGCCGTAACGAGGGCGGGGCGACCGGGGCAACTGCCCGGGGCGCAAACTCCGGGGGGCGCAGGTCAAGCAAACAAATTATCAAAATTTTTTCAACAATTTGTTCAAAAATTTTTTAAGTATCTCGATAAATTTAAAATAAATTTAGATCTTTTTAGAAATAGGATATAAGTAAAAATTAATATTCTTCGGAGGGGGGGGGGGGGGGATATGAAGGGCGCACTGATCTACTTTTGCCCAGGGCGTCAAAATTTACCGTTACGGCACTGGGGGTGTGAAAAGGGATTTGAAAAGAACTTCGGAAATAGGGTTTGCTGTAAGAGGTTGGAAAAGGGGGGTGAGAATAGATAGTAAGGAAAAAATATATTCAAAAAACGGTAGGAAAAGATTTTTGGAAAATTAGTTTCAAAAAGTAAATTAGAAAAGTAGGTCAGAAAAGTATATTAGAAAAGTTGGTTAGAAATTAAATTAGAAAAGTAGGTTAGAAAAGTAGGTCGGAAAAGTAAGTCAAAAAGTAAGGTTGAAAAGTAGATTAGAAAATGAGGTTGGAAAGTAGGTTGGAAAATGAGGTTGGAAAAGTTGGTTAGAAATTGAGGATTAGAAGTATGTTAGAAAATGAGATTGGAAAAGTGGGATAGAAAAATGAGATTAAAATGTGAGATTGGAAAATGAGGTGGAAAATGGTTAGAAAAAGCGTTTGGAAGTGATAGTTGGAAAGTGTCGGAAAAGAAGGGTGAAAAAGGTGGTGAATTAGGAGTTTGGGAAAGTCAGTTTGAGAAAAAGGGGTTATGAAAAGGAAGTGGAAAAAGGTTATGGAAAGGAGGTTAGAAAAGAAGGTGGGAAAATCGTTTGTAATTGAAAGTTGGGAATGAAAGTCTGAAAAAGAGAGCAGGAAAAAAATGTTGTAAAAGATGCTAAAAGGGGGTGTGAAGAGGGAATTGAAAAAGTTGGGTGTTGAAGGGGGTTTGGAAAATAATATAGGAAATATAGTTTATGGTAAAAGGTTGGAAAAGCAGGTTGAGAATATACATTGGAAAAATGTGTTCGGAAATGGTATTGGTATATTTTATTGGAAAAGCAATTTGGAAAAATAGTTGGCAAACGTATTTATGAAAAGAAGTTGGGAAAGCAACTTGGGAAATTTAGTTGGAAAATGTAGCTGGGAAAAGTATTTGGGAAAAATAGTTTGTAAAGGTTTGTTGACAAAAAATTGAAAAAAGTAGTTGAGAAAAAGAATTGAGGAAAAAGTTGGAAAAGTATGTGGGAAAATTAGTTTGGAAAATCAGTTGGAAAACGAGTTTGAGAAGAGAAAATGGAAAATGAAGTTGGGAAATGTATTTTAGAAAATAAATTGGAAAAAGTAGGTTGGAAAAAGATAGTAAAATTAATTGGAAAAGTAGTTGGCAAATGAATTTGGAAAAATTAGTTTGTAAAAGTAGTTGGGAAATGTAGTTGTGAAAAAATTGGAAAAGTAATTTGGAAAAATGGTTGGGAAAAGAAGTTGGGAAATGTAGTTGGAAAATGTATCTGGGAAAAGTATTTGGAAAAAGTATTTGGGAAAATTAGTTGGAACAATTAGTTGGAAAAAGTAGTTGGTAAAGTAGCTGAGGAAAATAGTTGGGAAAAAGTATTTTGGAAAAGAATTTGGGAAATGAAGTTGGAAAATAATATTGGGATATGATATTGCGAAAAGAATTTCGGAAATAGGGTGTTTGGAAAAACATATAATTTCAAAATTAGATTATTGCGGTACTTGATCCACCCACTTGAAAATAAATTTCAAGTTGGGTGTGGAAAAGTTTTCCGCGAGATTCAGTAGCTTTTAGATGAAGCGAGACCAATCTTTGAAAATAGATATCGTCAAGTGGAGGCATCACTTTTTTTTTCACACGGTAGTTCAGACGTTCCATAAACTTGGTAAATAAATTGCCGCGACGAGCTTGGAAGCGCGCACGGCTAAATCCAACGAGAAAGCTCTTCAAAGGGGAAAGTACCGCCTTCGCAATCGTCCCTGATTGCACATTTATTTGATTTCAAGTTTCTTTCATATTCACGCGAATCAAGAAGGCGTTTACGAATTTAAAGGTGGAACGACTTAGCAAACGTATTTACATAACTTTCCTTCTCCTTTGTACAAATGACCTTTTTACCTCTGTAAAACAGAGTCCCTTGTTGAGTCAAACGACGGCCAGAATTAAAAGTCCAACAAACTGAGACCAGAGCGATATTAACTTCAACTCTTTGATGAGATTCATTTCTTCAAAACTTCCAAACTTTTTTCTCAAATTTACTTTTAAAGGATTTCATGGGATTTTAACATTACTTGAAAATCGTCAATCTCTACAATTATTTTGAAATTTTCCAAACTACTTTTCCAAACCTTTTTTCACACCCCACTTTTCCAATTCACTTCTCTCATCCCCTTTTAGCATCTTTTCCAACATTTTTTACTCACTTTTTTTCCATCCCTTTAGTCAATCCTTTTCCAACTACCTTTTCTAACATTTTTCCACAATTTTTTTCCCATCTTCTCGTCTCAACCCTCTTTTCCCAAACTGTCCTTTCCAAATTCCTGATCAAAATTTTTTTTCACACTTTTTTTCTCACTCTAATTTTTAACTTCCACTTCCAATCGCTTTTTCCAAACCTTTTCAACCTCCTTTTCTAACCTTATTTTTCAACCTAATGTTTATACCTTACCTTTCCAATCACTTTTTATAACGTACTTTCTAACCTACTTTTCTGAATTACTTTCCAAACCTAGTTTCTAACCTACTTTTATATTATAATTTTCTAACATACTTTTCTAACCTCTATTTTCGCAACTTCATTTTCTAACCTATGGTCCAACCTCATTTTCGAACCTACTTTCGAACCTACTTTCCAACCTCATTTATAACCTACTTTTATATTCCAATTTTCTAACCTACGTTACAACATCATTTTATAACCTACTTTCTAACCTCACTTTCCAACCTCATTTCCAACCTACTTTCCAACCTCATAGTATAACCTTCTTTCCAACCTCATTTTATAACATACTTTCTAACCTAGTTTCTAACCTACTTTTCTGATTCGCATTTACTACCTACTTTTTGACTTACTTTCCTATCCACTTTATAACCTTTTTCATCCAACCTCATTTTCTAACCTACTTTCCAATCTCATTTTCTAACCTACTTTCTAACCTCATTTTATAATCTGATTTTCCAAACTACTTTTCTGATCTACTTTGCTAACTCACTTTACCCACTCCTTTTCTAACCTTTTTCCAAATTCATTTTCCAAACTTCTTTTCGCAGTATCATTTCTTAACATCATGTCCAACCATCTTTTCCCAACCCCCCTAACC
>CAJFCP010025957.1:79872-95027 GCA_904066005.1 Synergus itoensis | reverse complement strand
TAAACCGTTTTAGTGTTTTCACAAGTTAGTGAAGGTTTTTTTTTTTTACTTTAATTCTTATTTTATCGAATTTGTATGATCAAAAAAAAGTTTTCATGTGATTCTCGACAGTTTTTAGGTGGAAAAAATAAAATTGAAATAAAAAAATTAATCAATAAATATGCTTTAAAATTTAATATCCTGCTTTTTCTATAGAATTACCTGCATGAATCACTGCATAATATTCTCATTTTTCAGTTCTTTAACTAATTCAACTTTTTGAAGCCGCCGCCAATGGGTCCATATTTTTTTTGAAGGTCATAGTCTAAGCTTTAAAACCTTGCAACGATTTTTTTTAAATTTATTTTTTGCAAAATTGTGAAATATTTAACAAATATCGATTTTTTTCCATTTTTTACGCAAATTTCAATTTTTATTTTTAAAAGTTTTTAACAATTGACACTAGTAACAATTGGATCGTGTAGTAGACACTTGAAAACATAACTCTGAATTTTATCAGATTTTTTGAAATCCAAAAACAGTTAAAAAACTGGACAGGACACCAAAACCTGGACAGGACACCTTCCGTTTACACCATGTGTGTAAACGAAAGGTGGGAAAAAGAAGTGTGTAAACGGAGGGTTAAGTTGGATTAGAATGAATTCGAATGGATTAGGGCGAATTCATTAGATAAGGTCGGATTGTGGCGTATTAGGTCGGTTACTGCCATATTAGGACGAATGCAGTTGAATTAGGACGAATTCAGTCGAGTTAGGTTGGCTTAGATCGGATTCGAACGGATTATGGCGAATTCATGTAGATTAGGACGAATTGTGGCGGATTAGGTCAGTTTCAGCCTTATTAGGACGAATTCAGTCGAATTAGGACGGATCTGAATGCATTAGATCGGATTCAAGCGGATTACTTTACATTCAGACGATTTAGGGTGGATTCAATCGGAACAGAACCTATTAGGACGGATTCATACGGATTAGAACGTATTCACTCAAATTGACGGATTAGGACAAATTCATTCTGATTAGGTCGTATTCAAGCGTATTCAGCCGTATTCAGCCGGATTAGGACGAATGCCGTAGAATTAGGGTGTATTAGGACCGATTCGAACGGATTAGGACGGATTCAGGCAAATTATTTCGGATTCAGGTGGATTAGAATTGATTCAAACAAATTAGATAAAGTTCAAGCGAATTTCGTCGGACTCAGTCGGATTAGGACTTATTCAATCGAATTAGGTCAGATACGGATTCATACCGATTATGTGAGATACGAGCGAATTACGCCACATTCAGACGAGTTTGGGCGGATCCACTCGGGACAGAACGTATTAGGACGGATTCATACGGATTAGGATGTATTCAGTCGAATTGTCAGATTAGGACGAATTCATTCGGATGAGGTCGTATTCAAGCGTATAAGGCTGGATTCAGTCCGATTAAGACGTATTCAATCGAATTAGGTTGAATTAGGCCGAATTCATTCGAGTTAGGTCATATTTAAGCGGGTAAGGCGGGTTCAGTCGTATTAGGACGAATTCAGTCGAATTAGGACGAATTGGGACGGATTCAGGCAGAACAGAGCGTATTAGGGCGGATTCAACTGGGTTAGGTCGAATTAAATCGAATTATGTCGGAATCATTTCGATTAAGACGTATTCAATCGAATTAGGTCAGATTAGAATGGATTCATACCGATTAGGTCGAATTCAAGCGAATTACGTTACATGTAGGCGTACTAGGTCTTCTTCAGTTGCATTAGAACGAATCAGTTCAAATTGAAGCGGATTACGCCGGATTCAGTCTGATTCAGCCAGATTCAGTCGGATTCAATCAGATTAGGATGTATTCACTCGACTTAGGTCGAATTAGGACGAATTTGGTCGTATTCAATCGGATTAGGTCGACTTCAAGCAGATTCAGACGTATTAGATCGCATGAGGTCGGATGCAGTCGGATTAGGTCGTATTCAGTCGAGTTAGGACGAAATGGATTGAAATCTTTAGAAAAGCGTTGAAATTTTTTATATCTAGAAATTCTCTAAGATTTCTTGAAAATTTTGAAATTTATTGTGAAATCTCTGAAAATTTGTAAACTTTGTGAAATTCTTTGAAATTTCTTTTAATTTTTTAAAATCATTAAAAATTTCTAAAAATCTCCTGTAAGCCCTTAAAAAGTTTTTGAAATACTTTTAAAATTCTCTGACGAAATCTTCAAAGTTATTTTTAAATTCTTCGAAATTTTTTTAAAATCCTAAAATTCTTTGAAATCCTTTAAAATTAATTTAAAAAATTTTTGAAATCTGTGACGATTAAAACGTCAAACCTGTCAAGCTGAGAGAATTTATTAACAATGGGAAAGTGGAAAATTTGGAAAATGATAAAGTTATATCATTCAATAAAGCATCACTTCCTGAATATTCTCCTATACTGTGTATAGCTTGGTACTCAATACATCTACGAAATAATAGAATTGTTCGCATAGCCATTTTCGAACAGTCCCTCCGCTGGATATCGGATGTCTCGGAGTTGGGGAAATTCAATACGTTAAGGCAAACAATCCTAGTGCTCTTAATGATTTAAATTGTGAGCTTGCACTAAATCCGTATGGAAATATTAAGGAGATTTTGTCGAGTCGATTAAGTGACCCGGAAGTCAATAAATAAGTATTCAAAGATGGGAAACATGTGTTGTGTTTCATTATTATGAAGTGTTAAAGAGTATAATGAAATATTTCATCATTAAGTGAAATCCTTACTTATAAAAAGTATTTTGAAGCCATTTTTATTTTTAGTCGCAGTGGGGCAGCTTAGGACGGAGCTAAAGGGATTAGGTCAGATTCAAGCGAATTATGCCGCATTCAGACGAGTTAGGACGGATTCAGTCGGAACAGAACGTATTAGGACGGATTTTTACGGATTAGGAAGTATTAAGTCGAATTATGTCGGATTCGGACGAATTCATTCAGATTAGGCTGTATTCAAGTGGATTAAGACGGATTCAGTCGAATTAGGACGACTTCAATCGAATTAGATTGGATTAGAACGGATTAGAACGGATTAGGAGGAATTCATGTAGATTATGACGGATTATGTCGGATTCAGTCCGATTAAGACGTATTCAATCGCATTAGGACGGATTAGGACGAATTCAGTCGAATTTGGGTGGATTAGAACGGATTCAGTTGGGACAAAGCTGATTAGAATGGATTCATTTGGATTACGACGAATTCAAGCGGATTCAGAAAAATTTAGTCGAATTAAGGCGGAATCAGAAGGATTTGTTCGGATTCATTCGTATTTATTCGGATTCATTAGGACTAGTTCATATTAAGACGAATAGAGACGGATTCAGTTAGATTTAATCGGAATCATTCGGATTAGTTAATTTTAAGACGGATTGGGTTCGATTAATACAAATTAGACCTGATTCAGACTGATTAGGTCGGATACAACCGCATTGGGTTCTATAATTCAGAATAGGATTGAGTTGGCCTTAATTGTAATAGGTCGGATTCAATCGCATAAGGTCGGATTATGTCGAACACAGTTGGATTAGGTCTGCTCTAATCGAATATGAACGAATTTAGATCGTAAGGTCAAATTCAGTCAAATTTAGTCTATTTCAGTCCGATTAGAGTGTATTCAGTCGGATTAGATCGTATTAGGACGGATTTATACTGATTAGGACGTATTCTGTCGAATTTTCGGATTACGACGAATTTATTCGGATTAGATCATATTTAAGAAGATTACGTCGGATTCGATCGGATTAGGACGAATACAGTCGAATTAGGGCGGATTATGGCGGATTAAAGCGGGTTAGTTCGGATTCATGTGGATTAGATCTTATTAAGGCGAATTAGATCCGATTTAGGCGGAACAGGTTATAATAATTAAATAATAATAAAAATAAATTACCCTTTAAAATGCAATTAATGGAAAAATTCGTACATTCCAGTGTTTGGTACTTTAACCACGTGCATTAAAATCCTGGGACAATGAGAAGAGCTTATTCTGAAATCATACATTTTTATAATGATATTGCATAAAACACGATATTCAGTTGGTCAGCACGATTGATTGAATCGCGTGAAAGCTTTTCTGCACTGTTATTTAACGTAGCTTGCAGCTCGTTTTATATAACGTTATTAATGGCACGATTGTTATTCTAGCGAGGTGCGAACAAATCATTTTTCATGACAGAGAATGTTGTCGATTCGACGAAAACGTGGTTAGAGAATTATTTTTAAGCCACAGAATATATACATATATATGTGACGCTAAAAAAAATTGAGATCCTTTTGTTTTCACGAGCGCATCATTACCCTGACAGTTGAAAATGAAGTACCTATATCTTCGGTAAAATTCTAAAATATATTTCTTTTCTTTTTATATTTGTTTTCTCTTTATTTTAAATATAAATAAATTAAATCTTAGAATAATTTTGAGAAATTTTTATTTTGAATCAATAATTTTATAAATAATTATTACTTATTCATTTATTTATTTTAATTTTTTTAATTTTTATGATAGAGATTAGGGTTCTTATGTAGATCTAATGAGGGTCTTATGTGGTCTTATGGGGGCCCTATGGGTCCTAATCCGCTCTGTTCCGCCTGAATCCGTTCTAATCCAAACTGAATCTGGCGTAATCCGTCTGAATACAACCTAACCCGAATTAATTCGTCCGAATCTGACCTGATCCAACTCAGTCCATCCTAATCCACCCTAATTCGATGGAATTCGCCCTAATCCGGCTTAATACGCTTGAATACGACCTAATACGAATGAATTCATCCTAATTCGACAATTCGACTGAATACGTTCTAATCCGTATGAATCCATCCTAATACGTTCTGTTCCGATTGAATTCGTCCTACCTCGTCTGAATGAGGCGTAATCCGCTTGAATCAGACCTAATACGTTCCGATCCGTTCTAATTCGACGGAATTCGTCCTAATTTGACTTAATCCGGCTTAATACCCCTGAATATGACCTAATCCGAATGAATTCGTCCTAATCCGACAATTCGACTGAATACGTTATAATCCGTTCGAATCCGTCCTAATTCAACTGAATTTGTCCTAATATGGCTGAATCCGGCGTAATCCACTTGAATGCGACCCAATTCGTTCGTATCTGTTCTAATTCGACTAAATTAGTCCTAATCCGACTGAATCCGTTGTAATCCGCTTAAATATGGCATAACCTGAATGAATTCGTCCTAACCCTACCTAATTCGAATGAATACGTCTTAATCGGACTGAATTCGTCTTAATTCACTTATATCTGACCTAATCTGACTCAGTCCATCCTAATCAGCTCTGTTCCGACTGAATCCGTCCTAGTATGCCCTAATTTGACTGATTTCGTTCTAATCCGCTCTAATTCTACTGAATTCGTCCTAACCCGATTGAATTCGGAGTAATCCACTTGAATATGACCTAACCTGAATGAATTCGTCCTAATACACATGAATTCGTCAATTGTAATTTTTTTATAACTTCTGAAAATCGCTAAAAAAATGAAGTATCTTCACTAAAACGTGTTTCTCTTTTTCACGTGATAAAAAAAAATAAAGCGAATCTTGGCAGGCAATAGGAAGAACCACTTCAGGGTGAAAATATGGAAAATGTGGCGAGGGACGAGAAAACTAAATGGATAAAAAAGTAAAAAAGGAAAGGAACGAGTTGCAGATTGAGAAATGAAAAGTAGCTGACGAAAAAGGACGTATGTACCTACGTATGTTGAAATTGAGTAAAAGTAGTCAAAGAAATGGTAAAGAGCGGACAGAGGAGGAAAAACACGAGTGTGAAAGGAAAAAGGCGTTCGTTTACGAAAGTTCGCCAATGCAGAAGTGATGTCAATGACATTCCATTTGAAAGTTGGACATTCTGATCACGAATTCTATTGGCAAGAGAGTTTTCCTCAAAATGGGATGTCCTTTGAATTCAAGAGTATTTTATCATCGTGTAAAACTTTAAATATCAATGTCGCTTCAACAAGACATTTAAAATCAATGTGAAAACCTTGAAGTAAAATAATTGAGAATTTATAATTTTTTGAATGTGAGAACTTTTAATTCATTTTCGAATTTCAAGAATCTCCATAAGTTTCATAAAATTTCTTTGTGGAATTTGAAGTAATTTGTGGAACATTTTAGAGATTTTAATGTATTTTAGAGGTACAATATCGACATCGAAAATATCGATATTTCAATATCGAATATTAAGTATCGATATTGAAATATCGAAAATATTGATAACGAAAATATCTATATCGAATTATCGAAAATATTAATATCAAAAATGTCGATATCGAAATTTCGAAATCGAAATATAGAGAGTATCGATATCGAAATATCGAAAAAATCGATATAGAAAGTATTAATATTGAAATATCGATATCGAAAGTATCGATATAGAAATATTGAAAATATCGATATGGAAAATATAAATATCGAAAATTTTGATTCCGAAAATATCGATATTGAAAGTATCGATATCGAAAATATTAACATCGAAAATATCGATAACGAACATATCGATATATAAAATATTAATATCAAAAACGTCGATATCGAAATATCGAAAGTATCGATATTGAAAATATACATATATATCGAATTATCGAAAATATTAATATCGAAATATAGAATGTATCGATATCGAAGGCGTTGATATTGAATTATTGAAAATGTCGATATGGAAAATATAAATATCAAAAATTTTGATATCGAAAATATCGATATTGATATTATCCATATCAGAATATTGAAAGTATCGATATTGAAACATAGAGAGTATCGATATCGAAAGTATTAATATTTAAATATTGAAAATTTCGATATGGAAAGAATCGATATTAAAATATCGAAAATATCTGTATTGAAATATCGAAAGTATTGATATTGAAATATAGAAAGTATCGATATCGAAATATCGAAAGTATCTATATCGAAATATTAAAAATGTCGATATCGATGGAATCGATATTGTATTATCGAAAATATCGATATCGTAAGTATTAATATTGAAATATCAAAAATATCGATATCGAAAGCATCAATATTAAAATATCGAAAATATATATATCGAAATATCGAATGTATTGATATTGAAATATAGAAAGTGTCGATATCGAAATATCGAAAGTATTCATGTCGAAATATCGAAAGTATCTATCTCGAAATATCAAAAATATCGATAAGGACGGTATCGATATTGTAATATGGAAAATATCGATATCTAAAGTATCTTTTCCGGTGAAAATGACACAGATACAGACACTGCATGTCATTTGCAGAACTGATGAGCCCCTGAAAATTCTCCCATTTTCCCTGATGATGAAAATGCTTTTGATGCTCATGTTTCATGCCATTATCTCGAAATGTTTATGGAAAGCTCTCGTTTCAAAGCTGTAAAGACGTGGATTTTATAAAAGTGTGTTAACACGTTGGCCCGGATATCCTATTTCAAAAAATTGATGTTACCATACTTCAAACACATTGTTGTTAAATATCCCGAAAATTTCTCGGAAACCTAATTAGTTTTTGGAAATAGAGTGAATTTTGTGAATATATTGAATTTCACAGTATTTCAAGGAATTTTATTAAATTTCTTGCGATTTTGAGAATTTTTAAGGGATTTTACCAGATTTTATAGAATCTTAGGAAATTTAAAGGTTTTTAACGACTTTTAATTAAGTTTTCAGAAATTTTCAAGTATTTAACGAAATTTTCATGGGATTTAAAATAAGTTAGGAGAATCAAGTGATTTTAAGAAATTTGAAGTAATTTAGTAAGATTTGATGGGGTTTGTTTTAGGAATTTTAAAGGTCATCATGACATTTTATGGGATTATATAGTAATTTTAAGGAATTTGACGATATTTTGTAGAATTTTAAGTAATTTGTGGAACTTTTAGGTATCGATATTGAAATTTCGATAATATCGATATCGAAAATATTGATAACGAAAATATCGATTTCGAAATATCAAAAATATCGGTATCGAAAGTGTCGATATTGAAATATTGAAGGTATTAATATCGAAATATAAAAAGTGTCGATATCGAAATCGAATATACATATATCGATATTGAATGTATCGATGTTGAAATATCAAAAATATCGATAACGAAAATATCGATACCAAAAATATCGAAATATCGAAAGCATCGTTAGAAATTATTTGAAAATTGCTTGAATCCCATAAAATTTTTCAAACTTTTAAGAAAGTTCATGAAATCTATGGAATTTTTTTCTTATTTTGAAAGTCATTAAAAATCCTTGAAAAACTTTTGAAAAATTCTAAAATCCTTCAAAATATTTTAAAATTATTCGAAAATTGCTTAAATCCCACAAAATTTTGGAAAATCATTTGACACCTTTTTAACTTCGCTTGAAATTGTTAGAAAATTGCATAAATCCCATGAAATTGTTATAATCTTAATAAAACTTCATAAAATTTATGAAATTTTTTTATTGGCGCCATAGATAGAGAATTTCTCCCAAGTAAACTAGATTCGGACTTTTTTCAAAAAAAATCATAAAATCGCTTTTCCTATGAAATTTTAAGAGTAAAAAGTAAAAAAAGTTATTGAAAAAAAAGAAAGAAAAAAAAAGTTAAAAAGCAGAGGAACGAAGAATTATTAAAGTTAGTTTTCAGAAAGAGATAAATGCGTAGCGTGCATCGGTGACAGATTGGAGTTGTCGAAAGTTGCAACACAGTCCAGTGTTTGCGGAATTCACGGTTGTAGAGTGACATAATTAACGATCTCATTCTGCAGAAACGAAGTGAAATTGTCCGCCCAATGAGCGGAACTCGCTGAATTGATCGAAACTATAACATTACTATCTATATTTGCAATTGAACTGTATAAAACACAGAGTAGTTGGGGGTGGCCGACACGATAGATTGACTCCCGTGAAAAAGGTTTTCTGCCAAATTATTTAAAGGCTGTTCACACCCTGTTTATGGAACTAGTAAATATTTTACGAAATTTATTGTGATTTTCAGACATTTTCAGGAATTTTATCAGTAATTGGGATTTTATAGAATCTTAAGAAATTTAAAGGATTTTTACGAGATTTAATTAAGTTTTAGAAATTTTCAAGTATTTAACGAAATTTTCATGGTATTTTTAATAATTTAGGAGAATCAAGCGATTTTCAGGAAATTTAAGTAATTTGGGGAACTTTGAAGAAATTTCAAGGCACATTATTGATTCAATATCGAAATCGAAATATCGATTAGTGACGCAATATTCATTTCGAAAATATCGATATCGAAAATATTGATATCGAAAATATCGATATCGAAAGTATCGATACTGAGATGTCAAAAGTATTGATATTAAAATCTCGAAAATATCGATAACGTGAATTTCAATATGAAAAATATATCGATATTGAAATATCGAAAATATCAATATCGAAAAATCGGAAAAATCAATATCGCAACTACCGATATTATATAGTAATATTGAAAATATCGATATCAAGGTATCAATTTTGAAAAATCGAAAATATCGATCTGAAAGTATCGATATTGAGATATCGAAAGTATCGACACTGAGATGTCAAAAGTATTGATATTAAAATTTCGAAAATATCGATATCGTGAATTTCAATATGAAAAATATCGATATTGAAATATCGCAAATATCTTTGTCGAAAGTATCGATATGGTAATATCGAAAACATCGAATCCTAAATATTAATATTGAAAATATCGATGCCGAAAACCTCGATAACAAAATATGGAAAGCATCGATATCGAAATATCAAAAATATCGATATCAAATATCGATATTAAAATATCGAATTGTCGATATCGAAAAATCGAAAAAATCAATATCGAAAATACCGATATTATAATATCGAAAATATCGATGTCGAAAGTACTGATATTGTAATATCGAATCGTACATATCAATTACGAAAATATTAATATCGAAATTTCGAAAATATCTATTTCGAAGGTATCGATATTGTAATATCGAAAATATCAATATCGAAATATCGAAAATATCGATATGGAAAGTATCGACATTGAAATATCGAAAATATCGATATCGTAACTCTCAATATTGAAAATATCTATGTCGAAAGTATCGATATTGTAATATCGAAAACATCGAATCCAAAATATTAATATTGAAAATATCGATGCCGAAAACATCGTTATCAAAATATGGAAAGCATCGATATCGAAAATATCGATATCAAATATCAAAAATATCGATATCGAAAATATCAATATCTAAAAATACCGAATGGAAAAGGGAAATGTCAAAAGGAAATGGTAAAGAGAAATCATGGTAAAGGGGAATCATGATAAAGGGTACCCGAGTAGAAATTTTGCTGTGGCCCCGATCGGGCCCAGATTGGGGTATCTGGTCCCGATCGGGTCCAGATCGGGGGATTTCAGACCGGGGATGAAACACGGCCCAACCAGGCCCAGACTTGGTCAAACCTGGCCGGATCGGGGCTCGATCGGGCCGGGCGTTTCATCACTGATCTGGGCCAGGTTTGGAAATTTCTTCACGGGGTGCAGAAATTTCCCTATTTGTGACAGATTACCGATCTGGCCCAGATCGGTTTTAAGCGGTCTGGACTGGGTCGGGGATAATTGCGTGGCCCAGACCCGTGCCAGACCAGGCTCGGATTACCTATTCCAACGCTCGAGGCGCCACCGCAGCATTATTTTGGAAAATACAATTTCTCAATTTTAAAAACACGTTCTGAGTCAATTTTCATTGTGACAACGCTGATGAAGGTTATATTTTCATTTAAATTGAAATACGAGTAGTTGACAAAAGACAATGCCTAAAAAGAGCACACTACCAGTTCGGAAACACCGTGCGATTTCACCCGACCTACGAAATCTAAATGAAGGTAAGTTAATCATTCAGTGTCTATAATATTTGTGGTGCGTCGAAAATTAACCTCAAAATTAAAATATGTTTTTGTAATTGAAGAGAAATGAAAATATTTTTGCTAGGTAAAAAATTGAATATTATATAATTCTGACTAAATAAAAAATTTGCAGTTACTTTATCAATCTAATTTAACAATAATTTATTTATAGAGGTCGTTTGCGCAAAATTTCAAGAAACTCAGGAGGACGTGTTGTCCCACATTGAGACAATTTTCGGTAACGCGAAAAATTGGAGCGGCCATTGCAGAGAAAGGAAGCACTAGCAAAAAAGTTATGTTTATAAAAAAAGTTCTAATAAATTCATATTAAAATTAATTAGTATTTGCATTGTTTACTATATTTTAATAAGAAATGTGACATTAACAGGGCACAGGTCTGGCCTTGGATCGGGTACTGACCAGGCACCGATCGGGCTATTCAGTTCGGCCCCGATCGGGTCGTGCGTTTCATCAGCGGTCTGGCCCAGACCAGATTCCTCGATCTGGGCCCGATTTGGGCCGGATCGGGCCCATGGTGAAATTTCTGCACGGATAAGGATAAAGTAGAATGATAAAAGAAAATAGTAAAGGGAAATCATGTTAAAGGGAAATCACAGTAAAGGGTAATGTAATGGTAGAGGAAAATGGTAAAGGGAAATTTTTTGTTTGTGATTCTATATTGAGACATAGTTAGAAATTAATTTTAATACATTCTCGTTTTATCCAAAATAATTTCAAGTGCAAGCATAACGTTATTATAAGAAAATAAACCGCAATAAAAATGTAATGGTGTTTTTCCTCTTCCCTTCGGTAATACCCTCGTATTTCGCCCGGAGATTTTGGAGGGAGTTGTAGCTATTCGAGGCGTCAGCATAAACATAGATTCAACGGATTCGATCTATATATGTTGCCTAACGATTGGTTATAGCTATGCTCCAATGCATTTCGCGGTGGTAAACATTGAACTACGGAATAAGCTCCTATCGAGGTCGAAACGACGTCACGACGCGTTCTGACTGTTTATTTTCCCTCGCACGTTGGCGCCATACATAGAGAATTGCTCCCGAGAAAACTAGATTCGGACTTCTTTTTTTTTTCTTTTTTAAATAATTGTAAAATTGCTCCTCCAGTGACTCGAACGAAAATGAGTATCTCGGAAAATACGTGTTTATTTAACGAGACGACTTAATCTCTGATAACTATGCTTGTGTTGGAATAAAAGTTATGGATTTTTTTTTTATTAATTTTTATTTTGATTAAACATTTTCTTTTATTCAATAGAGATATTTTACTATACATATTAATTATACCTATTATTAATATTTTCAATATTTTAATTATTAATGTTATGAAAATTATTAAAATAAATATTGTATCATAAATATTATTATTTCAAGAGATTTTGGAAATTTGCAAAAGTTCTTGAAGGTTTTTGAACAATTTTCAAGATTTTCAAAAATATTTCTACTATTTTAAAGGATTTTTATTAAAATTTTTATTCATGAAATTTTCGAACGATTTTTAATGATTTAAAAAGATTTTGAAGAATTATAAACAATTATCAGAAATTAAAAACAAATTCTAGAGATTTCATGGAATTTTACCAAAATTAAAAAAATTGCATAGAATTCAAGCATTTTTTAAACGATTTTCAATGATTTCAAAATGTTTTTAAAGATTTTCGACAATTTTTTCATAAAATTTTTTGTAATCCTTGATAATTGTTAAAAATTTTTGAAAAACTTTTGAAATCGTTAGAAATTATTTGAAAATTGCTTGAAACCCATAAAATTTATCGAATTTTTACGAAATTTCATGAAATTTTAGAAAATTTTTGTATTTTCTGAAAACTGGTAAAAATTTTTGAAAACTCATTGAAAAATTCAAAAATCTTTCAAAATCTTTTGCCATTTTTTGGAATCTTTTAAAAATTGCATGAATCCTATAAAATTATCAAAATTTGTCAAAATCTTGTTTTGAATTCCTAGAGATTTGGAAAAATCACTTGAAATCTTTTGAAATTTGTTTGAAATCATTTGAATGATTTGAATAAATCATTTTAATGAAATTCTATAAAATTTTTTTGTAAACCTTACAAATTGTGAAAATCCTTGAAAAATCTTTTGAAATTTTTTTAAATCGTTCGAAAATTCCTTAAATACCATGAAATTTTTGTGAAATTCCATGAAATTTGTGGAATTTTTCTTTTTTTTTTTGTAATTTCTAAAGTCGTTAAAAATCCTTGAAAACCTTTTGAAACTTCCCAGTAATATAATGATAATATTTCTATATTAGGAGATTTAACGAGATTTTATGGTGTTTTAGGGAATTTAAAACAATTTAATGATATTTTATGGGCTATTAAGTAAATTCACGAAGATTTAAACGATATCACGAGATTTTACTGATTTTATGGAATTTCAAAGGATTTTATGAAATTTATTAAGAGTTTCAGGCATTCGTTTAAGGAATTTTATTTATTCCTGTAATTTAATGTAATTTTTCTTTTTTGTTGCAGGTAAGATAATATTGCGAACAATTATGTGCAAAGGTAGTATTTATATTAATAGCCATTAATCGTGAGTAATCTTTTTTCTGAAAATTAATTAATTATTAATTAAGGAATTTTAAAAGATTTTATGAAAATTATTAAATTTCGAAATTCTACTTCAAATTTTTAATATCCCAGAAACCTTTTGAATCTCTTAGAATTTCACAAAAACATTCGAAATTGCTTAAAATTGTTCAAATTCTATGATAACAATTAAAATCCCTTTCATATCCTTTAAAATTCATTAAAAGTATTAGAAATCTCATCAAATTCCATAAAGTCCCTCGCAACTCTTAGAAATCTTTTAAAATATCTTAAAATTCCTTGGAATTTCAGTATAACATTTAAAATTATTTAAAACCCCATAAAACTCTTACAAACCTTTTGAAATTCCTTAAAATTTCACGAAAGCCTTAGAAATCGCTTAAATTCGTTCAAATCTTTTAAAGTTCTTAGAAACATCTTAAAATTCCTCAAAATTTAAAAACATTTAGAATTCCTTAAAATCCCTTAGAATTCTTAAAGTCTCTGAAAATTGCTTGAATTTCTTTAAAATTTAATGAAATATTTTGATTTTGAAAGGATTTTGTGAGGTTTTTGTTTCTAAGAATTTTAATTTAGAGATTTTAATGTATTTCAGGGAATTTCAAAGTTCCTTATTGAATTTTAAAGGATTTCACGAGATTTTTGATTCGTAAAAGATTTTGTGAAATTGTAAAGAATTTCGTGGAATTTTAATAGATTTTGAAGAATTTATGACATTTTATAGGATTTTAAATATTACAGTGAAATTTTAAGTAATTTAAAGATGTTTCTAGGAATTTTCAAAAGATTTCAGAGCATTTTAAGGGATTTCAATAAGATTTCATTATTTTTAAGAGATTTTGACGCATTTTAAGAGATATTAAAGTTCCTCGTGGAATTTTGAAAGATTGTAGGAAATTTTAAGAGATTTTTAGAAATTTTAAAAGATTTTGAAGTTTTTAAAGAAATTTAAATTATTTGAAACGATTTTGACGAATTTTAAAAAAATTAGTGAAAATTTAAGGATTTTCATGAAATATTAATAAATTTAGCCCTTTGAGTACAACGTGGGGTGTATGGCCACCCCAACGGAACAAAAAACGCATATTCGCTGTGTACAGGTTGCAGGAAGGCTTCCCGCTTTGAGTACCTTCTCTTTCAGTATCACTTCAGCCCCTGCTGAAAAAAAAAAAAAATTGTTAAACAATTGCTAAGCTATTTGACAACTTTCCTACATTGATTTTAGGTATTTGGGATTGAATCCAAGTATTTTTCGAAACCCGGAAATGCGCCATAAAAAATTTAAACGCAAAAAACAGAGTGGGGTGTGCACACACCCCACGTTGTACTATATACGTCCCACGATTCCACGTTGTACTCGAAAGGTTAAAGAGATTTCGTCGAATTAATTTAAGTAATTTCATCATTTTAGTGTTATGTCTTGGATAATACACCTAATTACCCTAACAGTTCTCGTTTTAAGTTCACGTTAATGAACTAGGGACGAGATCACGCCAAAGAATTCAAACACATATTTCATACAATAATCTTTATTTAATAATACAATTTTCATGATTCACGGGTAAGACTGAGACTGAGACTGAGACTGAGACTGAGACTGAGACTGAGACTGAGACTGAGACTGAGACTGAGACTGAGACTGAGA